>JAGPOW010002492.1:213053-230535 GCA_030014935.1 Caiman crocodilus | reverse complement strand
GGTCTGACAGGACCTGCCCTTAACAAACCTGTGCTGGTTGCCCTTCAGCATATAGTCCCCTGCCGATCCCTCACAGATGTGGGACTTGAGAATTTTCTCCAGTGGTATGGCCAGGGTGCTGAAGCAGTGCCAGAACATGGACAGAACCAGCTGGTTGATGACTGGTATCCTCCCACAAAGGGAGAGACTGCAGCAGGTCCACCCATAGCTGAAGCCACTCCAACACCCTGACCTCCAGCTGTTGTCAGTTCTCCAGTGGGGAGGAGTCCCTGAGGAAAAGGTGAACCCAAGATACAGAGCAAGCCCCTACCCCAGTGGATGCCCTGGAGAACAAGTGGGAGTGATTCCACCTGCTACCCATTACCACTGCCAAGCCAGAGCTCTTGACTTAGGCGACCCAGGCAGAGAAAGCCACTGAGTAAATGGATTGGAAGGCCTCCACCTGCTCCAGGTTATCTGGGTCCTGAATGGTGAGGAGCACATTGTTGACATATGCTGATAGAAACACACTCATGGGTGGTTCCTCGAGTACCAGCCCTGCTACCCACTCATGCAGGAGGCAGAGGAAGAGCTCAAGAGCAATGGCGTAGGGTTGGCCTGACAGCAGGCAACTTTGATGCATGCCCCAGTTAAAGTGAATAGGTTCCATTATCATCCAGTTGAGCTTGACCATAGACTCTGTAAAGGTGTACAGCACCTGAAAAAACTACACACAGCAGGGATCCAAGCTGAATGTCCTCAGCATATCTGTGAGATAGTCATGATCCACCATGTCAAACACCTTCTGGTTGAGGGATAGGAGGGCAAATGACAGGCCATCTCTCTGTGAACAAGCTCAAGGATGTCCTGCACCAAGTACAGGTTGCTGGTACAATGAAAAAGCCTGGAAAAGGGTAAATCTGGTCAGCATGAATCATATCCAACTTCAGGCACAATGACATGGATTACGCTATGGTCATATATAATTTATACAGAGGAGTGAGACTGAGGGTTAGTCCCTCAGGTCAGCTTTTTTGGCAGCAGGGCCAGAACAGGGACCACTTACATGAGAGGGGGACCTCCCCATCCCTTTTGGATTCCCTGGAAGGTGTGGTAGAACTCCATAAAGCTCTTCCTGGTTCTCCTAACACTCTTCACAGAGGGACAGGTTGTCTGGGTCTGTAAGCAGCCACCTCTCCAGTTCTAGCACTTCCCTCTCAAGCTGCTTTCAAGCTGCTTCCTACTGTCTGGTTTGCCCCCTGGTGTAGCAGTGACAGTACTTCCTGACACAAACATTCTTCATATCCAGGCCAAGGAAAAGGCTTGCCATTGCCTGCACCAGGCCATCTAGCACTCCCAGAATGCAAACATGAAGCCCATGTCCTCCAGTAGCCAGCTGTTGAAGTGCCAGTAGGCTGGCCCCAGGTACTTGGATTGTAGCATGACCTAAACTAGACAAGGTGGTGTGGTGGGCCAATAGGGGGTGCTCCTGCATTGAGCCACCCATCTCACTGCACCCAACCACCTTCCAGGCTCTGAGTGCCTCCCTGGGGGTGCCTCACATCTGGCTGACCTCCTTCCTGAAGCACACCTGCTAGTCTGGGGATAACAATGTCACCCCCAGGGATGGGCTTGATTATGGCTCTGTACACCCTGGAAAACACAGGCCTAGTAGCTCTCAAGGGTAATTGATTCACGTCAAGAACTTGGGATGCTTCCCTCAGTCAGAAGCACCAGTAGTGGTCTCTCTTAGTCAGCTGAACCAAGGGGACCCCAAGGCATAACCTAGACCGACTCCCAATAAGTTTCCCATGCTAGGTACAAAGGAGAACTTTATTGGTTACAAGGGGTAGGGTTGGAATAGAGTACAGGGTAGAGCAATATCAGAGAAATCCCATAAAGCAAACTGGCATAACTGGATAGCTTTTGATCACACATCTGAGTTACTGCAAGCTATATATCTAGTCCAGAGGCAGGTGGAGATTTCCTCTGTAGGCAGGAAGTTCCTTGATCATGACTTTTGAGAGAGAGAGCAAGTTTCAGATGGTCCAGCTCTTCTCTCTCTCTGAGTCTTCCTCATGGCTGCATCTCCCCGCTCCTGGGCAGTCCTTAACTTATACAGCCATTATGACCTCATTTACCTGGTCCAATGGAGGCCAGCACCTGTTGGCTGCCAGCCAACCAATTTGAAATGCATCACTAGTTGCTGGGAAGACTGGCAGTTCCTAGCTCCACAGGGAGCCCAAGCCCCTCACTCAGGTATGTGATGCCAGTCATGTAGGCAGAGGGAGCAGGTTTCCCCCCTCCCTCAGGACTGTATCTAGCTCAGGTTACTTAAAGTGATAGGGTAAGGAGTGTACCCTCTGCATGGCCCATCTTAACCAAACTGTCACAGAACAGAGTTTTTGGGGAGAAACAGAGGTGGCCTTCTGTCACAAGTGGTGATCACTGTAGCGGGTTAGCTTCATACTTGAAACTTGGACTTGAGCAGTGTTCCAAGTGGACATGTAAATTTGTTCCAACTGGGAGTGGCATGCCTTCTGCTGCTTCATCCTGACAAAGGTGAAGGTGGTGGGGTCATCAGGGTGGTGTGCATGTCAGATGTCCACTAAGGAATGGTCTGGGATGATATCCTTGATTATGGCCATGGCAGCCTGGCTCCACCCCCTGCCAGTGCTGACTTGTGCCTCAAGGGTGAAGTTAACATTTCTGCTTAGGAGCAAGTACTCATGAGGGCTCAGGGTCTTCAGGTATTTGGCTGCCTGCTGAGAGAAATGAGCCATCTCTGAGTTGAGTACAGCTGCATACATGTTTAACAGGTTGAAGTCAAGGCCCTGTACTCAGATGCACTAGGTGGCCTGGCACTACCTCAGTGGTGAGAAGGACGTTTGGCTGCAGGCTCAGGGAAATCAGAGTAGACACTCTATACAGTGTCTCTGTGAGGTGGCTGAAGTAGATTTAGTCTCCACACTCCAGCCATTGGTTGGCTTCAATGGCTGGAATTGTGTGGGTCTCCTGGAGGAGAATCATAAAGTATGCCCCTCCCCGCTCCCCAAGGAAAAAGAGTGCCAGACATCTGCAGAGACCATCCTTCAACCATGCATTTTGAGGGTTACCACAGTGAGAGGCTTCATTGGTGGGGGCATTGTTAGGCTTAATGGGGCATTTGCAGGAGGATAGAGGCTTGATGAAGCACTGTATGAACCACCTGGTCTGCTACATCCTCTGAAACTGAGATGGGGAAAGATGCAGTCTCTCAGGGTGGATGAGGGGGTAGCACAGGGAGTGATACAGAAAATGGCAGTGGTTCCCATGAAGGGTGTCCCTCAGGGATGGAAAGTTGTTTGGTGGAGGACCCTGCTTCCTCCCCTCAGTACTGGGGACACTAAGGGGTCTGTGGCAGGGGTGGCTTTAGCTGCGGTTGGAAGAGACAGTTCAAGTACCTGGGTGGCATTGGTGTCTTCCCCAGAGCCCTGGAAAAGTGAATCCTCCTTCTTGGGGCCAGGGTTCCCACCTCCCCCAGGTGGTCATAGTGGGAGGGCTTCTCCAATGTACCTACTCCCAGAGTAGCTGGGACCAAAGCCTCAGTGTCTGCAGTTGTTGTGGGGCAGGTCACACCTGGTGGAGTTAGGGGTCTTCTTTATGGGCCTGTGAGGGCTCAGGGTCTTTTCAGGTGGCCATGCCATCCTGGACCCTGCTCTGTGGTGGTAACACTGTCTTTTTTTTTCTGGTGGTGGAATTCCTGGTGTAGCTCAGGAGGTGGTGGTAATAACATCAGTGTTGGGCTCCCTCTTGGGTGGTGGGAGGGGGACTTCCTCTAAAACATAGGGCCTGAGCTGCACGGGGGTCTGGTGCTGTGCCATGCTGTAGGCAGCAGATCACCACCCATATGGGACAAGCACCTACCCAGCCTTGGGGTAGCATTGGGAGAGGCTGTCCTGGGATGCTAAGAGTGGTGTGGAAATTGGAGGGATGGCAGCTGTGGTGGACTGCTGGGGACAGACACCACCCTCTTCTTCCTGTTCCCACCCTTATTTGGAACCCCCCCAGTGGCTGTGGCATGGGGCACCTTGAGCTTTCAGGGGGCCTAGATGGTGGGACTGTGGTGCCAGGGGTACCAGTGGTGGTGGCACCTCTCTCCTTGGTGGAGCACTGTGGTGTCCCCCATAGATGACTGAAGGGACACTCTTGGTGCAGGTGCCCCAGTGACGGGCACCAGAAGCACCCCACCTTACCCATAGTATAATGGATACAGTTGGGGGACCCCTGGAAGGGAATTGTAAAATTTCCTTCTGCCTCCGGCCCTACCAGCAGCTGGATGGTGACTTGGTGCTGGAAAAACTTGATATGGTGGAGGCTAGGGTCCTGGCATGCCAGCAGAAGGGTGGTAAACAGGGATAGAATTCTTTCCAGGACCTGAAAGAAGGGCATGAAGGCCCAGTGAGGGATGTATGCAAGGACAGGTCTCAGGACCACCCAGGACCCTAGCTCCTCTAGGGGCTTAAGTGGGACATGCTAGCCTCCCACTGTGAGTCCCTTCTTCACCACCTCCTGTGCGGTGGCTCTATCTTGGGCATGCTGCAGCACACCCTGTTGCACTTGCTGTGGGGAGAGGGCCCTGATTTCCCAAGCTCATGTGGGCAGAGGCTGGGAGGACCTAGGCTCCAAGGCTGTGGGTTTTCCTGCAGCTACCTGGGTTTAGTTCCATCTTCTGGGCTGAGAAGCTGGGCTCTCAGAGCTGGAAGAAGACTGAGTGGGTGGGTCATTTGCTAATGAGGCACCTCTGGTCTCTGCAGGTATTGGTAACTGGACTTTTTTTTGCATGCCCTTTACCTTTCCTACCCCCTATAGATGAGGAGGATGAGGAGCCCTTGGCTTTTCCCCTGCTCTGGTCAGGTTTGGTCCCATCAGGGAGAGACTGGTAAGGAGGAGCCCCCTGGCCCTGGTGGGGACTCTTGCCCTGCCATGGGTGGCTATTTGGGAAAGCATCAGGTGAGATGCAGGAGGAGGAGCTGTGAGCTCCCCTTCCACCTGAGAAGATGGGAAGGTAACTTGCTGCCAGGGTGTCCAGGGTTCTCCTCAGGCTGAAGGGGGGAGGTGGGGGCTTTTTGGTGGATGGTGTATGTGTGAGGGGGTAGGCTCAAGCTGGAGATGGGGGAAACACAGAAAGACAAACAAGGACATAGACAGGAGGGAGGGGAGAAGCTTTCTGCTGGCTTACTCAGCCATCTGCAAATGCCAGGAGACGGGGAGTGGAGCACACAACTCAAGACAGGAGGGTAGACACAGGGGATGCTTCTGGAGCAGGTAAAAGCCAGGTAGGAAAATGGTGTTACTTGTGAAGTGGCCCCACTGGCATTGAGAGGTCCCCTTTGCCTGTGGGCCACTGCAGCAGAAGGTGATCGCTGGTGTTTAATGACTAGAAAATGATTATTAGAGGTTTGCTTGTGGGAATTGGCTTATAGGTAAAGTAGATATTGTATTAGAATAATGGTCCATGGGAATGGCAAGGGTTAATTGGTTTCAAAAGCCTGTTTGTGATAACATTTCCTTCTAGGCCAACGGTATCTGAAGCCAGCAGACACACAGGATGGGAGACTGAAAACATATACCCCACTGTTTTATAACATGAGATAAGGTGGCATTAGGTCACAGTGCCCAGCTGCAGAGCACTTAGGATTTCTGGTTTTGGTGGACAACCCAAAATAGGAGACTAGGCCATAACATCCATAAATGGCCAAATTAAGAGGTGTTCATATGATGGGCTAGTTGGAATAAAGGAATAAGCTGACAGAACAGAACATGGACATTATGATGACCACAGGGAAGCCAATCAATGGTTCCCAGGAGTGAGGAGTCATCAGAGGGGGGAAAAATACACAAGGAAGGATTTTAGAGTAGCAAAGGGGCCCTGAGTGGGGAAAGCTGAGGCCACCATGGGCAGAGGGCACACCACCAGTCTCTCTCACCCATCACACTGTGGTGGCGGGGGCAGAGAGGAAGGTGGAGAGGTTGGACCTCAGCCCTTGATCTCTAGGCTGCTCTCATCTGCCATTCAAGAAAAAAACACTGTGTGAAGCTTGCATACTAGCCAGATGGACCTTCCCTCTATGACAGCCCTAGGACTGGTAGATATAGAATCAGAAGGATTATTTTGTTTGCTTTGTCAGCATAATTTTGTGATCTGCCATCACTGTGTATCAACATTTTTGACAATTCTTGAATGGAGAGGTCATGGTTAGTCTGAGCATTTGGGTCTGCCTGAAACAAGGTATCTGGCTCATAAATCCAGTGCCTCCTGAGAGGGGAGGAGACTGTAGATCAAGTAGAAGGTGATGGTGGTGGTAGTGGGGAGCAGCCAGTGGGGAGAGGTGGTGCCCTTTGGTAGCCACAAGGTCTGAACACATCAAGGAGAGTCATAGCCCCAGCCTTGCCAAGAAAATTATAAGCCCCCTTTGGTACTGGGGACCACTAATAACATGTTACTAAGTACTTGGGACAAATACTAATGAAAAAAAAGAAAGAAATCGATCACAGGTTAATAACTAATGTGCCAAGTGAGGACACTGAGCAGAGCACAATGCAAAGCATCCACTTGCCCTCAAATGATCCTAAGGAGCTAGTGGACAATTTTCAGTGCTACTCTGTAAACAGGAAAGAAAAAGTGACTCTGCAGTCTCCCAGCCAGAGCCACCTTCCTGGACAGGTTTATAGACAGCTTAGCCATGCCCGGGATCAGGTTAACCAAGGTGTCCCAGGACTTGATAGGGCCAGAGCCGGAGAGGGCATAAATGAAGAGGTGAGGGGAATAGTGCAACAAGAACCTCTGAGGTGCAGGAGCTTCAGCCTGGCATACTCCAGGTAGGTATGCACCAAGATCTCCCTCTGTTCACAAAAGGGACAGGTGTTGGGGGCATCAGTGAACCATGCCAAATACACATGCATGGTGACAGCTCCATGGAGGAGCCACCAACTGAGGTACCCAGTGGTTTGTGGGATCAAGATGGAATACAAACTAATCCACTGTAGACTCTCACTCCTGACCTCACCTAGGGTGTCCTGACACCCATTGTCAGAGTGGGACATGAGGAGGGATGATGCACTGTAGAAAGCATCAGTATGTAGAGTTGGCAGCAGTGGGTGGATCAAAAGTGAACTGATTTCGTATCTCCCAGGCTGCTAAGATTGTGGGGCAGGGAGTACAACAGTGTCTGATGAAGCAGAGGCCCCATGATGAGCGGAGGCCGCATGATGAACTCTGGAGGGATGGGGAATACCAGGTGGTGAAGACTGCACTTACACAAGACCTGGCCTATGTTGGTGAGGGAAGTGTCTGACAGGGTGACATTGACCTCCTTGAGTAGCTGGCTGGATGCATGCAGCTCCATATTCTATGCAGCAATATAGGATTGCAATGTAGGATTGCTGGCAGCTCCATATTCCATGCAGCAATGTAGAATTTGACCACGCCTGTTTGGCATAGTCCAGGAGATCCCTGATATGGGTGATGTGGGCCAAAACCATCCTCCAGTGCACACAGGATGCCTCTGTTGCTGGAACCACTAGCTGCCAGCAGGGGGTTGGCAAAAAGGTGAGAACCCTGGGTGACTGTTCCAGGGGACCTGAAGTGGGGATCAGCCTTCAGGCCCTGAGGAGGTTTTGGTAGAAATCTGAAAGATTTTCCAGACCCTGCATGGGGAGAACTCACAGGTAGAAGAGCTGCTGAACATATTGGAATCATCAGAGTTGGTGGAAGAAGGCATGTCCCAAGTGGCTCCATGTTGCACTGTCACTGGCACCATAGATGAGACTCTTCAGGGGCTGAAGATGGAAGGTGTGGACCTGGCTGCAGAGGCTGACCAGGCCTTGCCATCCCACAAAGGGAGGATCAGGAGCCCTGTAGAAATTCAGCGTCATCCTGGCCAGAAGAACCACAGTGCCTATCTCTGGATCCTGGCCAGGAGCTTCAGGCTCATGGCCAGAGTTCTCAAGTGGTGCCAGAGGATGGACAGGACTGACTGATTGATTACCAGCAGGAACCAAAAAAGGATACACTTTAGCAGATTTGCCCATGCCTGCAGCTGCTTCAACACCCTGACCTCTAGCTCTTGCCAGTTTTCCAGTGAGAAAGGGGCCTAGGGGACAGGTGGAATCCTAGGTAGAACAGCGAGCCCATACTCCAGAGGATGCCCTGGAGCGCGTGTAGGAGCAAGTTCACCTGCCACCCATCATGAAGCCAGAGCTTGTGACCCATTTAACCTGGGCGGAGGAGGCTGCTGAGTAGATAAATTGGCAGGTCTCTACCTGCAGCAGATTGCCCAGGTCTTGAACAGTGAGGAGCACATTGTCTACATACACTGACATGACTGGCCTCATGCCTAGCTCTCATGGCTTGGTCCACTGCTGCTAGCTGTACATGCTCATGCTTTGTACCATCCATTATGCCATCTTCACATCTCATCCAGATAACAAGTGGTGGGACACCTGGGGTGAAGGCAGGGACAAGGATCCACAATGGACAAACTGTGTTCCATCTTGATCCTGTGAGCCACCAGGGACCTCAGCTGGTGTCTTCTCTATGGAGCTGTCACCATGGGCATGGTGCAACCTTCTCCTCCAGAAACTTTTGCTGAAATATTCCCTTCATCTGACCCACCTGATGACCACTTCATGTCTGAATGTGTGCTGGTCCCCTTCAGTTGGTGCATGGTTGCCAAATCCAAAAGGAAGGCCCAGGCACAGCTTGGGCCCTCCGAGATGGAGGGAGCTCCCTTTGAGACCACCAAAGGAGGCCAGAGCTAAATGAGATCCCTGTAACCTCTTGATCCGTGCCAGATACCCCACTCCCAGGGAAGGTCAAAAGAGTTGCCCTATGGAGGAGGCTCTGGGACAGCCAGGTCGTCCTGGAGAGGAACCCATGGAGGAGAACCCCCCCATTGGCTACCATTACCTTCCCTCAACACAGTGCGTTCTAAGGCAGAGACCTTAGCCACAGTGAGCCCCAAAGGCTCCAGGAAGTGCACTGATGCCACCCAGATGCCCAATGTGTCTCCTCCAGCCACCCCATAAAATGCCCCAGAAATCACCACAGGCCTGCCATATGGTTCTGACAGAGGGGGTCAAGGCAGGGTCTTCTCATGAGCATAACAACACTGGCAGGGACCCTGTGAAGACCCCCCTGTACTCTGTTCTGCCCCACCCCCTTGAACTGACCCCATCCCTGCCCCTACCCCAAAGGACTGAACCACTCCCTCTGCCAGAGTAAGGGAAATGATCAGACTGGGTGGCTCACATGATTCTCTACCAGAAGGGGAGGCAGGGGAAACTCCCACTCCCCACAGGAATCAGGTGAAGCCTGCTGAATCACAAGACCAGGACGAGGTTGAAGGGGAAGCTGTGGGTCCAGTGGCACCCATGGACAGCTTTGGCAGTCCCCAGGGAAGACCTGCACCAATTCCTAGAGAGGGTGGTGCAGCTCACCCTGGGCTGCTGTGGGGACTTTCACTGTGTACTCTACGCCATGAGGGCACTGGTGCATGAAAGCAAGGGGCTGAAATTGTACAACATAAAGATCTACACATGGACACACAGTTTTCATGATGCCATCTACATCTATGGCAGGGTTACAGGGGTGCTGCAGGGCCCTAGACCTGACATTGAAACTTACAAGGCCCCCGCTGATCTGGCTGACACCCCCTAGCAATGAAGTCGCTCAAGATTGTGACCCTCAACATCTGTGACAGGGTGGGTCCCAGAAGATGTCAGGGTAGATTAGGTCCCTCATGACAACCACATTCCTACACTGTAGGGCCTCTGAGAGATACTTCAAGCTTAGCTTTTCATCTGGTGTGGTGGTCTGTAGCAGACCTGCACCAGCAAGTCCCTTTCCCCATGACATGTATGTATCCTAACCCACAATGCCTCAACTTTCTCCTCCTCTGATCCCATTTTGATTAGGGTAGATATATAATGTTCCTTTACATAAAGGGTAACTCCACCCCCTTTCCTCCCATTTTCCTATTCTGTCTCTTCCATACAACCTGTAGCACTCAGTGTGTACCGCCCGGTCATGGGTAGGGTCCCACTAGGTTTCTGTTAGCCCCACTAAATCAAAGTTATTATCTGCAAGCAGAAGTGCAAGTTCTTCCTGCTTGTTCCCCTTGCTCCTAGCATTAGTATTGAGGTACTTGAACCCTCTGAATGGTGCGTTTGGTGCCCCCTACCCCATTCTGATGCTTAAAGGGCCCCTTGGTACCTGGGGTATACTGCTGCATGTCTCGCAGTTTGCAGGTTCTAGACTCTCTCCATCTCCTGCTTCCCCATCCCCCATCATACTTAGTTTAAATCCCGATGTAGGAGGTCAGCCAACCTGTAAGAAAAGACTCTAACCTTTTGGGGAGAGATAAAGCCCGTCATGTTCCAGGAGGTCTGGAACAGCTTCTGTGCACTTCTTGCACAGAAGTGTAGATCATGGTGCAGAAAACCAAAACCTGCACGATGGCACCAACTCTGGAGCTGTGGGTTGACTTCCCTGACACAGGTGACATAATGCCTACTGCAACCACTGACTGGAAGGATTGATCTTGCTGTCTTCCTGACTGGTAGGATTGACGTTGCTGGAGTATTGACCATCTTCACAGGCAAGGTCATCTCCCAAACTACTGTGCCTGGAAGCACAATTTGGGGAGGAGGTAAGCAACCAAGAGCAGTGAAACAACAAGTTAGGGACTATTTAGAAAAGCTAGACATATACAATTCCATTGCACTGGATGGGATGCACACAAAAGTGCTGAGATAGTTGGATGATGTGATTGCAGAGTTGCTGGCCATCTTCTTTGAAAGCTCATGGTGATCAGGAGAGGACCTGGATGATTGGAAAAGGGCAAACATACTGCCCAAAGTTACAAAAGGGAAAAAGGAGGATCTGGCAAACTAGAGATCAGTCACCCTCACCTCAGTTCCTGGAGAAAAATCATGGAGCAGATCCTTAAGGAAACCAGTTCTAAGCACTTGAAGAAAAATAAAGTGTTTAGGAACAGTCAGTATGGATTAATTAAGGGTAAGTCATGCCTGATCAACCTGATTTATTTCTATGATGAGATGACTGGTTCTGCAGATGCTGGGAGACCAGTAGATGTGGTATACGTTGCTTTTAGTAAGGTTTTTGGTATAGTCTCTCATAACATTCTTGCAGACAAGCTAAAGAAATATGGGCTGGATAAATGGATCATGAGGTGGATAGAAAACTGTCTGGAGCACTGGGCTCAGAAACTAGTAACAAATGGCTCTATATCTAGTTGGCAGCCAGTATCAAGTGGAATGCGCCTGAGGTCAATCCTGGGGCTGTTTTTGTTTATCGGTGGCCTGAAAGATGGTGCACCCTCAGCAAGTTTTTAAATGGACAGAATAATCACATGTAGTGGTACTGCCTGGAGGCTGGCTGGCTGGTCAGCAGCTCTGCAGAAAGGGACCTAGAGGTTACAGTGGGCAGACAATAAACTGAATATGAACCAACACTGTGCCCTGAATATGAAAATGACTATGAGGCAACAGTTGCCAAGGCATACTGGACTAAATTGGTAGGAGTGTTGCCAGCAGGTCAAGGGAAGCGATTATTCTCCTCTATTCAGCACTGGACAGGGCACACCTGAATTACTGTGTTCAGTTTTGGGGCCCTCCAATACGAAAGGATGTGGACAATTTGGAAAAAGTCCATTAGAGGCAATGAAAATACTGGGTGCGGGAGCACAACTTATAAGGAAAGGATGAGGGAATAGGGCTTATTTAATATGGAGAAGAGAAGATTGAGAGGGATTTAATAGCAGCCTTCAAGTACCTGAAGCATGGTTAGAAAGAGGATAGAGCAAGACTGTTCTCAGTGGTAGCAGATGACAGAACAAAAAGCAATGCTTTCAAGCTGCAGGAAGGGAAGTTTAGGATAGATATTAGAAAGAATGTTATCACTAGGAGAGTACTAAAACACTGGAACAGGTTAGCTAAAAGGGTGTGGTCTCTGGGTCCTTGGTGGTTTTTAAGACCTGACTAGACAAAGACTTGGCTTGGAAGATTTAGTTGGGGATGGTCCTGCTTTGAGCAGTGGTTGGATTAAATGGCCTCCTGAGGTCTCTTCCAACCCTAATTTTCTATGGTTCTATAATTCTATGACACACATATATTTGGAGCCATTTTAAAAAGATAATTTCTAAAGGGCAGCAGCTATTAAAATCTAATTGTTATATTTTGACAAACTGGGAGTCTTTTCTCTTTCTATGATTTTTTGCCTGACTTTTGAAACTTCTTTTCTGTTACTACCAGCCAAGAAACATTTTGTATCTTCCGGAAAAACAAAAGGAGAGATGTGCACCCAATATGCAAAACCAAGGATAAGCTCTGTTGAGCTATCAGATGAATTAGTTGAACCTCTCATGAAAAAAAGTTTATGGCTGAATGTCAAGAACTTTATAAGGCAATTTAAAAAGTTGATTGTTTGACTTGTAGGACATTCTGAGAGTTCTGGCATTTCTGAACATTGCAGTTAATATATTCAAATGATGGCATAACCTCAAATAGTGCACAAAAGATGAGAAGTTCTTTAGATGAAGACTCTCATCTCCTACTAGAAATCACTTTTCAATTAACCAGACTTTGGCCTCAAAGTATAAATAAGATTTCTATAAGGTCTCTTTGTCCACTGGTTCAGTGGCTCACTGAGCTACGAGCCAATTTATGTGCTGTATCTTCTATGCCATTTGGAAAGGTTTTAAATGACAGTTTGCAAAGAGACATTGTCTATTGAATATCCACCAGCAAGTTTCACTTTCTAAATGTATCTAGGCATATTGTAAACATCAATACAAACAGTTCATTTAAGAAAAAATTCTTTCCCTGCAATTACTCAGTTTTCAGGAGGTATATGACATACTTGAAGGAAAGCATTCTGGTACCATACGATGACAGGAATGACCTAGTTTATCACTTGATTAAGTGATAAAAATATATAAATGCAGTCTTTCCTAGGCTTTCTAACTACTTGGAAAATGTACTTTATTCTATTTATTTCACTGTAGAAGGTATGTTGCATTAGAGATGAGATATAAAACTAACCACATGTGATTTATAAATTCCTATTGTACTTTTTGGAGAAGTGTTGACAGGTATTATGACAACTTCCCATTCTAATCCAAACCATTGAATTTTGCTTATTTAAATCCTCCTTACAGTTTCAGTTGGATAATGTCTTCATCACTGTAAGAGAAGTCACTACTTGAAGTTGCACCGTACTCATATAATGGATACTTTGGGACCTCTGGAGCATGTGTATTTAGAGTATTACAGCCAATGTATATAGTAGGGGTCCCCTTTTCGCTAGCTTATCCACCCAATCTTTCCTGCCATGACTTGGTGTAATAAACAAAAAAGGAGGGAGGCCAGTGTCCCGGGAGAGAGTGGGAGGAAAGCCCCTGAACCAAAAGGGAAGGTCCCTGGTAATACCCAGAAAAGAGAGGAAATAAAAGCAGTTAAAGCAAAAAACTACTTACCTGCAGCAGGAGCCATGGAGCAGCTGGAATGGAGAAAGAAACCCACGCAGCTCATCAGCTTCATCTTTATCCAGATGAAGTCGACCGATGATGTCACTGGCAATCACTGGCTGGTGGGGATAAAACTAGCTGGTGGAAACAAGGGAAGAAGAGGAGCAGACCTGAGTAGGACACAACCACAGGGTGTCCCTTGGGAGGCTCTTGGGGAGGAAGGGCAACAACCTGAAGAGTCAGCGGAGGCTCTGGGCACTGACCTTGGCATTGGCAGCAAGGAATGGCTTGACAGAGAGAGAGATGAGCCAGAAGCAGCCCCTGCAGCTGACAAAGGCAGCAAAGGCAGAGGGAATAGGAAGGTGGATGTGGTGACCTACACCGCAACAGGTGGGAATATCAGGGCCAGTAGGGAGGTGGAGAAACCCCCCCTCTTTAGAAGAGTCCCAGCAGGAACACCATGAAGGGCTGTGAAGAGGCAGGATACCTATCCTGATTACAGGGAGTGACCAGGTGTACACAAAGGGACCCTAATAGTGACACCACAGGAGGGAGAGAAGTGGAGAAGGACCGTACTCCAGGAAGAAGCAGATAAAGCGGGAGAGATGACCCAAGCAGGAGACACAGGCATTTTGCCCTCTATAGGGGTCCTGTCATAGAAAGGCTGTAGAGAACGAGGCACCCGGCACCCCGATGTAAGGGATCAGGAAAGGGACCACACAGATTCCCCGCAATAGAACAGAGTATTATTTTGTGTTTCTCTTTGGTGTTTCCTTATTTGAAGGGGTTGAGGGTCAAGGAAGATGATATGGTTAAGGTATCTGGTACAGGGCCTGTAGGGGCAACTCGTTTGGTTTAGGACACTAGTGAAGTATCTTACACGAGCGGGCACAGGCTTCATGACCAGGAACACTGACTGCAAACAACCCAGGGCGGGTTGAGCAAAAGAGGCTTTGAGAACCATTACTTTTTGGAGAAGTGTTGACAGGTATTATGCCAACTTCCACTTCTAATCCAAACCGGAATCTGGTTGCTGTGAGGTGCACTTTTCGAGTATTCTCCATTCTGTGCCCATTCTCGGCCCCCCCCTCCCCGTAGTCAATCACCATGTTGGGGGAGTGTGGGTGGGGGGAGGCCTGGTGTGCTGCCCAGCAGAACTGGAAGTGAACCGGAAGTAATTCTGGTCCACTTCCAGGTTCACTGCCAAACGTGGAGATACCCCCACGGGCACCCTGCACTCCTGTGGAACACTCCATGTACCCCAGTATCACAGCATTCACAAGCCACACTGGTATCTTAAGCTATGTAGAAAACATATTTAAAGCTGTGTACATGTCTGAATCGATGATTCTCTAAATCAGCATTGAATCTTCAGATTAGGCCTAATCGAATCAGAGACAGTGAATCAAATCACTGTCTCTGATTTGGGCCAAATCCATATCCGAATCAAATAGGGCCCATTTCGCACACTCCTAGTAAGTAGTAATGTAATTGGTTTCTAGTATGATTGCTTAAGTGAATTAGTTTATGACCTGGTTATAGCTCTACTTGAAAATCTGGACATATGCAGAAAACTAAGCAAAAATGGAAATCAGAGCAGACCAAGGCACATACCAAGGTACAAGGGTGAAAGACATTCGAGTGCATAAACAATTATACCCACATAATGAACTTTTTTTTTTCTTTTGTCATAAAGTTAGCTAGCATGATGTCCACATTATAAATTAAATTCAAAGCAGGAAATCAAGTCACCCCAACTTATATCATTTCATTGTCTAAGTTAAATGAGTAGCTATCATATTTGTACAATCTCATAGGAAATATCATCTGTGGGATGAGGATCACTTGAGCAGAAATCATTTTCCTATCATGTCTCAAGCGTGTATCATAGCCACTCTTTTAGAAGCTTCAAGGACCTATAGACTTACATAGACGTAGCAAATTTCTCTTTGTGTATCAGCACTACCAGCACTGTTACTGTTAAAAAAATAAGTTTAAAGTTATTAATATATTATGTATGTATGCATGCTCATATATAGAAACTGACAAAGGTACCCAGGGTCCAGGACTATGTAACTCACAGTCAGGAATGGAGAGTTTCTTCTGTCCCTGCTTTTAGGAGCTTGTATCTGAGAGTTACACCTAGGTTCCCCAGAAGTTAAAAACACATAAGTGGTGGCTTTCTTGTTCACTCTTCAGTTGGTCACACTCCCCAAATGGTTTTGAGGATAAACAGAATTTTCAGAGGTTATGTAATGCAGTAAAAAGAAGCATTGTTTGCCCATTGCTGTGGGCTAGCCCAAGGCAAGCCTGTACTATAATGTTCTGCTATCAAAAGTGTGGAAGCAGCCAGACTTAAAGCTTCTCTTCAGCAGCAGACTACATGAAGAATCTTTCATAGATAGTTATATCCCACTCTCCCAAGTAAAAGAAGGCTTTTGCCATGCACCAACAGAAGGGGTGTACACATATTCCTGCACTTTCTACTAGCTTTATTAGTCTATTCAGCAGCTGGTGCCCTCCCAAGATTCATCTTTTACTTTGCTAGATACCAGGGGTGACTGGTGCCTCCTATGTCTAGGGAGGCACAATTTGTGGGTGCGCCTGGGAGCAGGCCAAAAGCCCCATATCCACTCTTATACTTCTGTGCCATGGCTTAGTTCCCCACACACACACACACTGCTGGCCCATGTGGAAAAAAAGCTGCCTCTTCCTGAGTGGCATCAAGTTGTGGACTAATCTCGGGGAGGGTGCATATACCCCTCCGTACCTCCTCTACCAGTCACCTGTACTAGGTGCTGCAGTAGAGCTGTGTGATGCCACAAGAAGTACACTGATGTTTAGACACTATGGATGTTGGGAAGTGGAAACTGCTCTTTCCTCCAGAATCTCTGCTGGTAAATATAAATGTGAGGCTTAAGAAGCATCTAGAAATTGAGTTAGCTGCAATTTTAGAAACAGCAGGATCCAATCCATGGTTTATGACTCAGCTAGTTAGATTGAGTAAAGTATATGCAAGAGACATAAAAAGGTGAGGGAGGATAAGCTGGCAATGAGCATGTCTACATGAGATGCTAACTGCACAGTAGTCTATTAATACTGTGCAGTAGCATGTCACAAGCACAAACGATGCATGTGCCAGCATTACTGGGCAGTAAAAAGGCATGTGCTGGCAATGCAGTACAGTAATGAATGTCACTGCATGTTAATTTAGTACTTGGTTATACAAGTACTAAATTTAATATACAGTAACAATGTAGACAGTGAAATGTAGACATGCTCAGTGGGTATGCCCAGTAGACTAATTTACTGTATAGTAAAGCATCACCATCTACACATGCAGGCAGTTACTACACAGTAAGTCTTCTGCATGGTTAATTTACTAGCTGCAAATGAAGGTATTAAATTAAACATGCAGTAGGTACTACATAGTAGCTGCTGGCTGGCCCAACCCCCAGGGGGGCACCCTCAGGCTTTAGAAGCACAGACCTCAGAGTTTCTCCATCCCCAGGACTGGGACATCTCTTTGCCTGCCCCAGCCTGGCTTTTAAAGCCTGTGTCACCTGCTGCTTGCCTCTGGCCATCAGGTCTGGCAGCAGTGACCCTGTGCTGGCTGCACCAGGCTCATGGGTACCAGTGGTGGCTCCCCAAGCCATGCCCCTGTCCTGCAGGCACATGCCCAGGCCTGGTAGCACCCAGCACCTCAGATGGAGCCCCCAAGGGTCATCAAAAGAGCCATGATGGCATTCTCTCTGATGCTACACACCACGCTCCAAGGCCCCAGCTGGTACCAGGGCAAGACTTCAGACTTGATTGCAGTGTAAGGCAATTCTGAGCTGCAGAGACAGTTTGCCTAGGGTGGGTACTCCTGGTGGGGAGGTGCACAGCCCCACCAGGGGAGATGCCTTGTTGGACCTGGTGCTGGCCACGGGTGACGACCTGGTGAGGGGGCTGCAGGTGCTGGATCACCTGGG
>JAGPOW010002492.1:176038-212953 GCA_030014935.1 Caiman crocodilus | reverse complement strand
TCATCTGACCCCGGTGCTCTTTCCTGCCAAGGCAGGGGGTCGGACTAGATGATCTGCCCAGGTCCCTTCCGACTCTAGATACTATGATACTATGAAACACCAACATCTATAGGGCCCCAAGTGGCATTAATGTGACTAGCCCCATGTGGCCAGGAGGTCAACTACCTCCAGATGGGTCCTGGGTGCCAGCTCTGAGCAGGCTTCTCGGCCTGAGTCCTGCCACTTGGTTCACTAGCAGGAATTCTGGTGGTCCTGATTTAAAAACTGCAAAGTCCCAGGTAAAAAAATCCCAAAGTCACTATTTAAAATACCCCAAATCCGTGTTCTTCCACAAATAAAAGAAAAGACCACTAGAGAGATATGTATATAGAGAAAAAGGGATCAGATCAGTCTGGCAATGTTTTATTGTTATATTTTCAATTTTAAAGACATTTGGAAGCCATCAGTGCCTCAATCATCATAATAAAATAAATCCTAAATAACTGTATTTTGATGTTTGCTTTTGGTTTCCTTATCACATGGTGGGTGTGTGATAGGGGGATGTGAGGTTTGCAGGAGGATGGTGGGAAGGGTGGTGGGAGGATGTGGATGGGTGTGTAGGTTGGTGTGGGGGTGATACGTACATAGAAACATAGATTGTTAGGGGCTGGAAGGGACCTTGTAGATCATTAGGTCCAGTCCCCTGCACTAGGCAGGAAAAGAGACCTGGGGTCAAGTGACACCAGCGAGGTGACTGTCCAGTCTCCTTTTGAAGATTTCCAGGGTAGGGGACTACACTAGCAGTGAAGGGAGTTTATTCCACAGTCTGGACACCCTGATTGTGACGAAGTTTTTTTTTCCTGGAATTGAGCCTGAAGAGGCCTTCCAGGAGTTTGTATCCATTGCTCCTGGTCTTCCCCAGGGGTGTCCTGATGAACAGCTGTTCACCGAGTTCTTGATGTATCCCTTGATGTAGCAGTAGGCCACTACCAAGTCCTCTTTCAGCCTTCTCTTCTGTAGGCTGAAGAGCCCCAAGTCCCTCAGCCTCTCCTCATATAGCTTGTCTTGAAAGTCCCTGATCACATGGGTGGCTCTTTGCTGAGCCCTCTCAAGTTTTTCTGTATTCTTGTTGAAGTGTAGCACCAAGAACTGGATGCAGAACTCCAGCTGTGGTCTCACCAGTGTGGGGTACAAGTGGGAGTATCTCTTCCTTAGTTCCTACAAGGCATGTGGGGGTGATGGAGATCAATGTATGGGTAGGTGTGGGGGGGACTGTGGATGTGAAGGACATTGTGTGTCGGGGGTTGCTTAAAAGGTGTGGGTCCTCAGCCCTGCACAGGGAAGAGCCCCCACACACAACATATGGATTACCCCCCCTGCAGGGTCCCAGCCCCACCGAGGATCTACAGCACTCCCCTAGAATCTCCCCACCTGGCCTGCTAATTCTCCTGCTCATCTGCAGCCTCCTGAGGCTAGAGACAAACAGGAGAATGAGCAGGGTGCTGGAGATGAGCAGAGGAATGTCCAAGTGGATGGGAACACCCATCCAGCTCATCTCCATGGGTTCATTTCCATCCCTGTCCTCCAGGGGCTCATCTCTGTCTGCCCTCCTCCCCCCTCTCACTGCCTTCCCAGCACTCAAAAAAAAAAAAAAGCCGCATATTCAGGGGCTGTAACAGGACCTCAGGACTGCAGAGGACTCATGACAGAGCTCCCCCTCCATGTGGTGCAGGGTGGGCAGGGGGCAGCAGGGACCAGCCCCAGCCACCTGGCACCCACACTGTTGTTGTTCCATCACCTGGGTACAGCACAGCTTGGCAGAGCACTGCACACTGTCTGGGAGCTGGGGAAGCTCCACCAGTCACTTGGAGCCTGATGGCACTCAGCCTGAGTGGCCTCAGCTCCCAGACCAGTGCCATGGTGCAGAGACAGCATGGAAGCCAAGCGCCCTGCATCACATGGGGTGGGGGAGGGGTCTCCCATTAGTTCCAGCATCCCTAATGGCTGCTGCTACAGCCGGTGAGTGAGGGGCTTTTTTTTTTTTGAGTGTCAGGAGGCTGAGGCTGGGAGAGGCAGCCAGGGGGGAGCTGGAACCAGGTGGGGCAGTGGGGAGCTGGGGGAGCGAGCAGGGGATGGGGCACAGTCCTCTACCTAGGACAGAAAAATCCCATTTACCACTACAGGCTTGCGATCAACTAGCTGAGCAGCAGCTCTTTAGAAAATGACCTGGTAGTTACAGTGGACGATAAGCTAGATATGAGTTAACAGTGTGCCCTTGTTGCCAAAAAGACTAACAGTATACCAGGCTGTACTAGTAGGAGTATTGTCACTAGATTGAAGGAAGTTATTCGTCCCTTTTATTCTGCACTGTTGAGGCCACATCTGGAATACTGTATCCAGTTTTGAGTCCCCCACTACAGAAAGGATGTGGACAAGGTGGAAAGAGTCCAGAGGAGGGCAATAAAAATGTTTAGGGGGCTAGGGCACATGACTTCTGAGGAGAGGTTGAGGGAACTAAGCTTATTTAGTTTGCAGAAGAGAAGATTAAGATGGAATTTGAAAGCAGCCTTTAGCTACCTGTAAGGTTGTTCTAAAGAGGATAGAGTTAGGCTGTTCTCAGTGGTAGCACATGACAAAACAAAGAGCAATGGTCTCAAGTTGCAGCAAGGAAAGTTTAAATTGGATATTAGAGGGAAAAATATCTCAGTAAGAGGGCAAAGCACTGGAATGTGCAATGCAGAGAGATGGCAGAATCTCTAACCTTGGGGGTTTTAAGGCCTGGCTCAACAAAGCCCTGGATGAAACGATCCACTTAGGGATAAGGGGATGGTCCTGTTTTAAGCAGAAGGTTGGACTAGATGACCTCCTGAGGTCCCTTCGAAAACTAATTTTCTATAATTCTAAATGAGCAATGCTCAGTGATGCAGCATCAAAACTAGGAATTAGAACATAAGACGTAGTACCAATGTGACAGTGATGGAAGGGCAGAAAAATGGGAAAGAGCAATGAGAGCAGGGATTTACTTGGGTGGTTTGTTTCTATTTAATTGATGTTCCTTTGAGGATGCTAATCCTGTGAGAAATCACAGCACCACAATCTGGATTAGCATCTCACATTTCATAAGAGAAAACGTAAGGTTATGACTAGAAACCTGTGCTGATTTTAAGTCCCTCCAGTACTCCTTAGACGCACACACTTTGGCAGCTCTTGGCAACAGGAGCTGCATCTATCTGAAGAACCCTACAAAATGTAGAGGGTACACTGCTTTGGGAGTATATTGCTTAGATAGCTCTGAGATATGAAAGACATGTACTCAGCTATAAACATGAAACAACATGTATTCAGAGGGAATGATCTCTGTTTTTCATCACTATTTGCCTCTGTAGTCATGCACATATTGCTTATTCCTTCTAAAACAGGAACAGAGGAAGGTAGTAGAACCATCATAGGAGCAATGCAGACACAAGAGTGAAATTCCTTTTCTACAGAGCACCATAGCTGTCACTTTTAGGGCTTCAGGGGGATGTGAGAAACATGCAGAGTGTGTGCTGGCTACTAGTGCACTAATGGAGAGTACATTGCCAGGCAAGAGGATCTTTCCTGCTCACTTGGTTGTTTGGAATTATCCTATAGCAATTATCTGTGACTCAGGGTTATCATCCAGGTCACTTGTAAAACATCTTGTGTGATCAGTAGCTCACTGCCAAGTAGGTTGCAATGAATGTTGAATACCTCTTGCACTGAGTTGCCTATCTGTTTCTGGGGTGCTGTTATTGAACACAGAGATCATTAGAATCAGAGAAAATTAAGATCGGAAGAGACCTCAAGAGGTTGTCAAGTCCAACCCCTTGCTCAAAACAGGACCATCCTCATCTATCACATGGACTTGGTCTTTATGTGGATAGATGTAATTCTTAAAAGCAGATTTTGAGTTGGGTTCTCATGTTTCTACTATCCAGTGCCCTTTGGGACCCTAGTACTACTACATACCATTTAAGCAGTACAAATGTTCCCTAATATTCATGGAAAGTAAAATAAATTCCTGTGCAGGTACAGCAAAAGTCTTTGTGTTTCTTTAGTTACTCTTCAGCCCTGTTTTGATGATTGTCACTTGTACATAGGCCTAATGCTGGTTCCTCTACACAGGAGGCAGTGGAATAAGTGGAAAGGGGCCTGAGCACAATCAGACCTAAACAAATCCTGGTGTTATGAAGGTGAGGAAATGGCATTATCTCCATTGAACAGATGGAGAATGCAGCATAAAAATTAAGAGCAAAAGTGTCCATTACCTTTGGCGTATCCAACAAAGGATACCATGACCTAATTTTTCAGTTTACCTACATTATAGAACAGTTTGTTTATTCCAACTCTCAGTTCTCTTTGACTACGTTTAAACAGTAAGTACTTCCAAAAAGCAGACATAAAGTTACCAAATTGGGCGCTCAGAATGAGGACTATATAATTATTGGCAACCTCAGTGGTTCTTAATCTTTTTAATGTTGAGGTACCCCTTGATAGACCGAAGGGACCTTTTGGAAGAAGGCATCTCTTAGTGTTCGCTTATTTTTTTGGCCAAAAAAAAGAATAATAGAGCAATTCTTCCATGGCAAAGAACTGAGAAATAGCACAACAGGTCAGAATGTTTTTACCACTATGGATCCCTATTTGAAATATTTGGATTTATCATGTGAATCGTATTTAGATGTCGAACCCTGATTGAGAATCACTAGAATACCTGCTAAGATTCTGGTTTAAGTTACTTAAACTTCTGTGGTAGAAGCAGGGGTAGACTCTAGTGTTCCAGGACAACATTCAAGGAATCCAACTTTCTTCCTGCAAGCTTTGATCTTATTTAGATCCACAGTTTGCAACTTGAGCTAATTAAGTTACCAATACTAATAATAGGTTATCATCTTATATGTAGATCAGTGCTAAAAGATACTGAGGATTCCTTTAAGTTGGCTTATGCTCAGGAGCTGCTCTGGATGAACAGGCTTGTGATAAACTATGTTGCATATATTATAAAGCAAAAGTTTGCTCTATGAACTATATGGCATCCCTTAATTGAAGCTCTGCCTGCATCACAATCCCTGTGGGAAAGACTGGGAAGGCTACATAAGTGGGTGATATTTCTTTAGCACTGGAGAACAGAGGTAACAAAAAGAGAGCAAACCTCTACATGCTTTAGAAGACAATTTTGAATTATAGACTCTTATCTTGCCTGTCTCTTGATGATGTGTTAAAACTGTGCTTCAGTGTGTGCCATTGCTGAGACTTTACAATCTTTCTAGCATAGTTTAAATAGCTGGAAACATATGTTTGAGTTGCTAATTAAAGTCTGAGCAAAAGTCTATGGTAGAAATACTGTTCATTCTTATGTCTCCAGCAATGAAAACAAAGGCAGCACCCCCCTTTGAGTGCTTATTTCTCCTGAAGTACAGCTCTGGGTATCTTTGCAGATCACTAGAGTGGTATTTGTTCAGCTATGATTACAATTACGTGGGAACAACCTTATTTCTGCAATGAAAGGAAATGCATCATTCTTTAGATGCTTAGAATGCAATGAATGGAGTTAATGCACTGTCAACTGGTTCAGACAGAAATGAATTATGGGGCAACTACCTGGAGCAGCATTTCTCTCATAACTTCCTCCAAACTGTAACAGAGTGTTTTACCCCTCTTACTGCAGTAGAGGCTACAGGACAAGACCAGACAACTAAGTAGAGTTTGAATTACATTTCAGCTCTTGGGGAGGTCTTCAGCAATGGCAGCTAGAAGTTGGAAGGAGCCACTGCCACTGCTTAGGGAGGGCTTTAGCCTCTTACAGGGTATGTGGGGATTAAGCCCCCTCAAGCCCCTCCTGTAATTCAAACCCTGGGACTAGGTCTCTTTAAGCCAAGGACTTTTAGAGCCAGAAGGAGTGAAGAAATGCAGCTGGAGTCCAGCTTCAGATCTGCCCATCCTAAAGATTGCACTGTGATAATGAAGACCTCTTGTGCAGGTCTGAGCAGGCAGGGAGTCCGGTGACTGGAGAGGAGGAAGGGCCCTGGAACACAAAAGTAGGTTCCCAACTACAAGCTACAAAAGAGAGAACAAGAGGCCTGCCAGGGAAGCTAGAATAGACTACCCATGAGTGGGAGAGGGGCAGTACCCCAGAAGATGGCTTACAGGGCTCTGGGGACACCCAGATAGTGGATCCAAATATGCATGGATCTCTGAAGTGATAAACTGCATGGAATTTTGTTGTTGTTTCTTGTGTGCCTGAAAGGGTCAAGGTTTGCATATGAGACTTTTTTGATGGCCCAGAGGATAGGTTTGTTAAAAGAAAAAAAAATCTCTGTTCTTGACAGCTGGTGGAATGTGTATTGCTATACAGGGCAATGTGGAGGCCACATAGTAGAAAATGGAAACAAAAGACTCTGCTGTAATTGATGCTTAGCAGGTCAGGAGCACAGACCCAGGACCTGGAAAGGGACCTGGACCCAACTAGCGACAGCAACACAGATAAATATAAGGCAGTGACAACTGACTTTAAATCCACCCCATCAGTTTGGGGAGTGAGGCTGCCTCCCCAAATCATTCAACAGCAAGGTGTCGCAGTAGGGTGGCCATCATAGAGGACAGTTTGGTTGTGCTCTGCCCTCTATTGATACAAAACTGGACACTTCTATGTCCTCTGTTTTTCTCTTCAAGAGAAATGGCATCCGGTTTCATACCAATAGAAGACAGAGGACACCCAGACTGTCCTCTGTGATGGCCAGCCTATGTGGCAGGCAAGTGAATTGTGGGGGAGTATGGATCCAAGCCAGGGATGGAAACTCTGGAGTCATTCACCAGTGTCACCCTGTAGCTTAGATTTCATAGACATTAGGGCTGCAAGGGACCTCGTAAGATCATAGGGTCCAGCCCTCTGCCCAAGGGTCAGGAAGTCAGGTAGTGTCAAAGAGTACCAGCAAGATAAACATCCAAATGTTTCTTGAAACTGTCCAGAGTAAGTGCTTGCACCACCCCTGGGAGGGAGTTTGTTCTGGGCCTTGGGGCCTTGGACAGGAAAGAAATTGTGCCTTATGTCCAGCCTAAAACGGTCTTGCAGGAGTTTGTGACCATTGGACTTTGTCATCCCCTGGGGTTATCTAGTGAACAGGCATTCCCCCAGGTCCTGATGCACACCCCTTATGCACTTATAGGCTGCCACAAAATCACCCCTGAGCCTGTGCTTTTCCAGACTGAAAAGTCCCAAGCTTGCAGCCTCTCTTCATAAGGCCTGTTCTTTTGCCCTCTGATCATGCATGTGGCTCTCCTCTGGACTCTTTCAAGCTTCTCCACATCCTTCCTAAAGTGTGGAGCCCAGAACTGGATGCAGTATTCCAGCTGCAGCCTCACCAAGGCCGAGTACAGTAGGAAGATGACATCCTGTGTCTTATGCGAGATTCATCAGCTGATGCAAGTCAGAGTTTTGTTCGCTCATCACTTACTATATGGGATCAGATTTTTTCTGTCAAGGATCCCTAGGTCTGAACAAAGGCCACTTAAGCACACCTACATTTAAAAAAGAAATAAGAAAGCTCTCATGATCAGCTCCCACATTAGCTGAGCCTGGATAGGGTCCTGGTATCCGTGCTGTGACATGGCTGCCTTGAGGAAAGGGGGATGTAGATTAGCTGCAGAGTTTAAGTAAGCAAAGACTTCCCAGGGAATACTGGGCCCAGACCTCCAAGGTGATTTCCCTATTACCAGTGGACTTCAGGCTCTCTGGAAGGGGGAGTAGCAATCCATTTGTATAGCAACCAGCACAAGAGGGTCCTGAAATCACTCACTTCCAAGACAGACTAATAAACATAAATCATCATTGGATGATCCATTAAATGTTAGGGTTCTCTAAATCTGGTTCTCAACTGGGGTGCTGTGAGGCCCCCCTCAGGGTGCCATAGCAGCAGCAGCCAGATAAAACTGCCTTTCTTGCTCCTCTTGCATTAAGGCTGTCTAATCAGCCTAAAGCTAGCAGCAAAGCTGCCTCCTGCTGTGTATCCTTTCCTGGTCTGGAACCCCCTATGCTCTTCCTCAAAAAAGGCATGGATGGAACTGTTCTATCTGCTTCTGTTTCTGAGAGAAGAGTAGGGAGGATCCTGGAATTCAGGATCAGGTAGAGTTAGACAGTATGAAGCAGCTCCTACCTGCTTTAGGCTGCTTAGAGAGCCATAATGCAGGGGGAGCACATGCACATGGCACAGGCCTTCCCAGGCTGAACTGGAACCTGAAACCCATTCTTCTGAACTTAGCCACCATATTTCTCATGAAAAAAAAGTCCACATTGGCTTGTGCAGATAGTGTTAGGGGGAAAACAGGTCAGAATGGCAAATATCAAAGAAATAGGGTTACAAGCCAGGTACCAGTGTGTCAGTCTGAGGTTGGCTTCTTGCGTTGTTTGCAGTCACATCAAGGGGGTGTGATCAGTGATTAGGCTAAAGGTGTCCCAAAGCAGATAATACCAGAAGGCTTCTATTTTCCATTTAATGGCAAGACACTTCTCAGTCACAGAATAGCTTTGTTCTTGGGGAAGAAACTTTCAGTCCAACTATGAATCAGGTGATCTCCATCCTCAAAATTCTGAGGAAGAATGAACCCAAAGCCTCACACCAAGGCATCTGTTTGTAGGATACATTTGTGATTTAAAGTACAGACTTCAAAGCACCAGCGCACTACAGCTTTATTTACCCAA
Source organism: Caiman crocodilus (assembly GCA_030014935.1). Taxonomy (NCBI): domain Eukaryota; kingdom Metazoa; phylum Chordata; order Crocodylia; family Alligatoridae; genus Caiman; species Caiman crocodilus. The sequence continues at coordinate 204,255 of JAGPOW010002492.1, read as the reverse complement.
ATACACTTCAGTGGTGGACTTCAGTGTTGTGTCAGTGGTTTGGGGATTTGCCTGCCCTCATGCATGGGCCATGAAGTTTGGATCTACACCAGTACTACTGTTGTTTCTCCCTCACCCCTGATCCTCAGCTGTGGTGAAGGCACAGATTTCAGTTGGTGGGAAGCTGTACCAGAGCAGGACAGGGCATATTGTTATCACTCCTCCCACTTCTCTGTTCCCCCTGCCATACCCCAGGGAAGCTCCCCAACAGGATAATGTTCCCCTACCCCAGCCACACGGAGATCTCAGACCTGGCTCCATGATTGTGCTCGATGACTTAGAAAGAGCTGAAGGGGAGGAGCAAGTCCCAGCCCCCTGCCTTAATCCACCAGTGGGGCAGCTAGCAGTTAGTCCCGGGCTGGACAAGGGTTCCCCACCTGTCCAGGGGCTCATTACAAGCTCCCTGACTATTGGATTAGGATAGGGGGTTGGGATCTGCTTCACCTCTGCAGCTCTTTCCATGTACCACATCTTGATTGCCTACTTGGGGTGCAGGTCTGGTACCTTTCCCAGACCTTGGTCCAGAATCACGGGGTGGGGGCTAGAAAACCTGTTCCCTGCTCAGCTCTACAATTGCAGTTTGGTGGGGAACATGCTGGACAGCTTGTTCCCTGTTCATTTCCATTATCATGGAGTTGGGTGGGGAACAAGCTGGAGCTGGTGCAGAGGATCTCCTAGTATTGGTCCCACTGTCATGGAGCTGGCACTGGGAGATAAGGAACTCTCAATCCTCCAATCCCCAATTGTGTGGTGAAGTGGGGTCTGGGAGATAAGGATCTTTTAGGTCCCGCTCCCCAATCACAATCTCAGAGCTAGAAGGCTTGGACCTCCCTGCTATCAAAGCAAGGGGACATAAGATCACCATCTCCCTCAGGCTCTGGTGGTGGAGTTTGCCTTCATAGATTTTCATAGATTTCGTAGACATTTGGGCTGGAAGGGACCCCAGAGAATCATCGAGTCCAGCCCCCTGCCCCAGGGGCAGGAAGTCAGCAGGGATCATAAGATCCCAGCAAGATAAGCATCCAAATGTGTCTTCAAAGTGCTCAAAGTGGGTGCTTGAACTGCATCCAGCAGCAGTCTGCTCCAAACCTTGGGGGCTCGGACAGTGAAGACATTCTTTCCTATGTCCAGCTTGAATCAGTTGTGGTGGAGTTTGTGACTGTTTGATCTTGTCATCCCTTGGGGCGCTCTGGTGAACAAACGTTCCCCCAGATCCTGATGACCACCCCCATAAACTTATAGGTGGCCACCAGATCACCTCTGAGCCTGCACTTTTCCAGGCTGAAGAGACCCATGGCTCTCAGCCTCTCTTCATAAGATCTGTTTTCCTGACCTCTGATTATGCGCATGGCTCTCCTCTGCACTCTCTCAAGCTTCTCTACATCCTTTTTGAATTCTGGAGCCCAAAACTGGACACAGTACTCCAGCTGTGGCCTCACCAAGGCTGAATACAATGGGAAAGTGACGTCCCAGGTTTTGCTTGAGAAGCATTTATGGATGGAAGCCAGCGTTTTGCTCGCTTTACTAGCTGCAACATCACACTGAAGGATCATGTTCATCTTGTGGTCAGTCATCACCCCAAAGTCCCTTTTGTCTGTAGTGCTAGCCAGCGTAGCACTGTTGAACCTATAAAGATGCTGCAGGTTTGTCTTCCCAATTTGGAGAACCTTGCATTTTTCAGTGTTAAACACCATCAGGTTCTTGCTCTCCCATTTTCTGAGCCTGTCAAGGTCAGTGTGGATCACCTTCCTGTCCTCAGGTATGGACACTTTACCCCAGAGTTTGAAGTCATCAGCAAACTTGGCCAGCCTGCTTCTGATACCAATGTCCAAATCATTAATGAAGGTATTAAATAGTATAGGCCCAAGGACAGAGCTTTGTGGGACCCCATTGGTTACATGACAATTGACAATTGACTTCTGTCAACCACCACGCTCTGGGTCCTACTCCAGAGCCAATTCCCCAGTCAGTGGATTGTGGTGTGGCTGAGGCCTCAGTTAGCTAGTTTTACTAAAAGGTGATAATGGGATATCAGATCAAAGGCTTTTTTAAAGTCAAGATATACAACATCAATCTCTTCTCCTTTGTCCAGGTGATAGGTCACCTGGTCATAGAAGGAAATGAGATTAGTCCTGCAAGACCTACCTGCAACAAACCCATGCTGGATATCCCTCAGGACGCTGCCATTAGCCAGTCTGTTAAGAATAGACTCTTTGATAATCTAAGACCTTCCCCAGGATAGAGGTCAGGCTGATGGGCCTGTAGTTTTCCAGATCCACTTTCCTCCCTTTCTTGAAGATAGTCACCACATTGGCCTTCTTCTAATCATCGGGAACTTCACCACAGTGCCAGAAGTTCTCAAAGATCCATGCCAGGGGCTGAACTATGATGTTGTATTTCTTTTTTTTAAATTAATTTTTCAAATGATTGTTGAGAAGTTACTTTTCTTCCCCAGCAGTTCTACTAGGGTCCTGGAGCAGCCAGTGGATCCTCAGAGTCTCATTCAGATCCAAGGCTATAGTTAGCAGAAAGATCTCCCCTTCTAGTGCAATGGTACCCTAGAATCCACATAAAGGCTCTTGGCGGTATAGTCTTTGTAAAGAGCCTCTGGGCTCATTCCAAGATGGAGCAGGGAAGGATAAATTCAGCTCCAGTTTAATTTTTTCTGCTTTCCACTAACATTTGGCCTCTTTTCTCTTTAATTGTAGATAATGAGCTTTTGGAAAAGCAGTCACACACACCATTGAAAAGGCTCTGAGCTCAGAAAGGAGCCATCACAGACCAAGTATCAGTCCCTGTTCCTTTTACTAGAAAGGTTAGGGAGTGCAGGAAACTCAAGCCTAAAAATAGTAGCAAATAAGAGGTGCTGAGTATGTGGGGCCAAAGGGCCCTCAACTCTCTTGGGAAAAGGGCTAGCACCTGAAACATGTAAAACTTTCCACATGTCATTCATCTTATCCCCCTCCCCACCAACAAAAATAAAGATCAATACTTACGTAGCTAATAGTAGCTATGCAGCTGGACTGAGCCATGGAGTAAAAAATGGCAGGCTGTTAATGATGTAATTAGTAACACTTGGCTCCTGGGTACAGGTGATCTGATTACCTGACTGGAAGAAGGCTAGGTTTAGGCATATAAACCCAATCCATGATTATATTAGGAGAATCCTGAGCCTGATTACAGAAGGACCCTGAGCTCCTTGGAAAGAACTGGCTGCAGCAAGGAACCAAGCCAGCTTGAGAAAGGTATTTGGGAGCTGGAGAAATGGAAGCTAGCCGGCCAACAAAGCATAGGCTTGAGCCCTGGAGTCCCAAAGGATTTATGTTTAAATTAGGACTGGTTAGGTCACTGTTTTGTTTTGGAGTTTTTCTACCAGAGGACTGAATTGTGGCTACAGGGAATGATAAGACCATGGGTGGAGATGTCTGGGTAGTACTCCCTAGTACCAAAGACAAGATAACCCCAAGATAGAGGGGCTAAGGCTGGTGGGGTGAAACTGGAGCTCCATGAAGGACTGCTGCCAAATTGAGGCTGATACCCAGGACCTGAGTTCTTAGTCAGTAGACCAAAGCTAAGGGTACAATCAGAGAAAAGGAGCCAGGGCTGGGATAGCGGAAGCCCTGGCAGGTGCTTGGAAGTCTGAGGGGGCAACCCTTAAAAGGGAAGTGCTTTAGAGGGGAGATAACTGACCACAGGTTGGGTGGACTTAGTTTTGAAAGCAAAGTTGGCTGTCAATGGAATTATTCATGGCCCAATGGTCTGCCTCCCCAAGAACCCATAAGGTGACATCAAAGTCACGGTAGGTAAAAACGCTGGAATTGAGGTAGTGCCAAGAAAGAGCTGGCAGGTGGGTTAGACCACAGGGGGGTACCAGGTGCTGGGGTGGTAGATTTTGCCAAGACCTGTTACAGTCCTGTCTTTGAAATTCATCAGGCTTAAGTGCCACCATCCTAAACCTGAGGTTCCCAACCACTGGGCCACAGCCTGGTACCAGACCACAAAGGGTTGGCTGCTGCGTCATGACATGAGCCCCCTCTCTGTTTGCCTAGGCAAGCAGATTCTGGGATTAAATCTGGGCAGTGGGGCAGCCCCAAGTAGGAGGCAGCTAGCTTCTTGTGCCCTATCCCACTCCCACCAGTATAGGGTATAAAAAAGATTGGGAACCACTGCCCTAAGTGTACAGATGCACATGAGTGTGGCTTATGGTCTATAGGGGCTTTTGATTTTATGTGACTCGTGGCATTTTTCTGTTTGTTCAATGCATTTCACCTCAGCTGAGAAGCTGTATATTTGTGAAACAAATAAGCTACCACCCTATGTGGATAATGCCTTGAGTTCTATTGTAAACTCTCAATGTTGCAAACTAAGATATAATCAAAGATTATATAGAGTAGGTATTTAAAATCTACAGGAATTATAGTGGATTTTATTTGGGGGTCCTGCCCCCACAATGACAGTTGCAGTCTAAAAGTAAAGAATGAGAAAATGAAAAATTAAAGATGTAAGCACCTAAGTCAGTGTATAACTTCAGGATGTGGGAGTCTGTTTAACCTGAGGGACTCTTTTTTTTTTGACGTAAATAAGACCTCTGTCTAAGAGAAAGTTCAAGAATTATGTTTCTTGAATGAAGAAGAGCTGAAAGCTCTTAACCCCAAGAGAGCTGTAAGCTTACAGTTAGCAAACATCCAAAGGAAGCAAGGAGCAGCCACCTTCCTATGAGTCTGGGGTTGGTTACTGTGCAGAAGCAAAGAATATGCTGGTACTTACTGGGAGTTGGCAGTAGCTGGCAAAGGAGAAAAGAGCTCCCTGGAAGCCGTGATTCCAGAGTGTAACAGCCAGAACCAGAGGGATTAATAAGCAATAAATATGTGCTTCTTGGAGGCATTTGGTATCTTCCCTAAATAGGTAATATTAGTTAAAATAAGCTTGTAAGTTTGTAAACTGCAAATGTAACTTATCTGTCATAAGTTTAACCAAAATGATAAATTTAACTGTTCATGGAACTGGCTGCGCCCCATAGGCGAAGCTGTAGCTGTACAATTAAGAGACCCAATGGTTTTTTGCTCAGGGTTCAGCCTTGGCAATAAAAACTGGATCTAACTGTCTGGCACACCCAATGCATTCCAATAAAACGTATCACAAGAAAGCATATAGCATCGATCATCAGTGATGCCTGACTGCTGGAATCACTTGGCATGCACCTGGGATTGAGGAACTATCGATAAGTTGCCAACCCATGTCTGTCTACCTATTGTTTTGAACAGCCCAGTGGTTGATACCCTCACAGTGCCCAGGTGGCCTGAGACAGAATTGATCTATCTATCTGTTGTTGTTATTTACTATTAGCTCTTTAATACTGCATTATTTGCTTATCACATTTATCTTTCTGTTAAGAGTGTGTGTGTGTGTGCGCGCGCTATAATAAATTTGCCTCTATTTCACTCCCAACTTTGCCTCCTCAATCTGAAACTGAATCAAACAGCCCAGTTGGCCTGTGATAAAATTAATAAACTCACAGTTCCCAGCTGGCCTGTGACACCGGAGCAGCTGCTCCTTAAGGCTACAGTGGCCCCAGAAAGGGAGCGAAAGGAGCTAGGACCTGGATGGGGAGGGGGAACAAAACAAAAAACAGGCCAAGAGGTGGTTATAATTAACACTTCCAAATATACATCTTCTTTTAACATCACAATGTGGCAGGTGAGAGTCAGGACCATCACTAAGACATCCAGGCAAGCAATCACAATGCATACGATCCATGTCGGGGAAAGTAGTTCTATACTTCATTAAGTAATCTGATCGCTCTGCCCCCCACCGCCCGTGCCCTCCATAGTTACATGAACAGAGATCACTGTGTGGGCCCTGGAGTTTACAGTGCTTATATGGACAGCCTCTTGTTCTCCAGAACATCAGCATAAACTCTTTTAAAAGCCTAAATCCATGTAAGAAGTTACAGAATTAAAGTGCTTTTAAAACAGACCAGCCACATGGAAAAAACTTCCCTTGGCCTAGTGTGACAGGATTTAGTGAGGTTACATGTTACAATCAGACCATATTAAAGGAACTTAAAGTGGGAGCATCTGCACATTAATGCTTAACATGTGCTAAGTGCCTTTTAGGCATCTTAAAATTATGCCACTTTGTGCAAGGATTACCTTTGAACCCTGCTTAGGAGCTCAAGTTACCTTAACTTCTGGCTACTTCACAGAGATTAAATATCCAATTTTCAGTCCTCTAGCATCCTAGGAGACATTGGTCCTAGCATAGACTAACTATCCTCTGGGAATCTAGAACCCTGGAGAGGAGATGGGGCCAAAAGAGTAGGCGGGAGCATAAGGAAGTTGGGTACAGAGCGGGGAGGGGAGGGAAAAGGGGGCAAAGAAGAAGGGGGCAGAGGAGAGCCAATGGGCCGGGAGCTACAGGATTGGGTAGTGGGGCTTGATTCATGTGGGGAGGGGGCAACAAGGTTTGATGTGATCTTGGACACTATGCTGTTGCGATAGAGCTGGTGAGCAGGGCAAGCATGAAGTAGAGTTAGCATTCCTCTAGCCTCAGGTCAGAGTTATGTAAGTTAGAAAAAATATTAACTCTTAATGCATGGCTGGTTACAGCAAATGAAACTTTAACACTACCTAACATTCCTTAGAGTTAGCCCATGTAATGTGTGTATGTATGTAATGTAATGTGTAACTGACCCTTAGAGGGAAACAAGGTGTGTCTACATAAGACACTTTACTGTGAAAAGTGTACCTTACTTACTTTCTTATAATGTACTTACATGCAGAGTAAGCATGTGCATTTACATGTACATGTGCATACTGAGCGGTAAACCCTGCTCATCATGAGTAAATTTGCGAACTGCAAATGCAAGTGGCAAATTTACTTGCAATTACTAACTGTGGTAGACAGCTGAGCAGGAGCAAATCTGTTCCCAGTCAGCTGGCCACCAGGGGGCAGGAGATTGCTCCCTGCCTCCAGGAACTGCCTGCTGCCAAGGCAGGCTCTGCCACCAAGGTCACCAGCGGGGTCCCTCAAGCCTCTGTCCTAGGGCCTATGCTATTTAACATCGTCATCAATGATGTGGACATTGGTGTCAGAAGCGGACAGGCCAGGTTTGCCAATGACACCAAACTCTGGGGTAAAGCGTTCACACCTGAGGACAGGAGGGCGATCCAGGCAGATATTGACAGGGTCAGGAAATGGGCGGGCAAGAACCTGATGGCATTCAACACCAAAAAATGCAAGGTTCTCCACCTTGGGAGGAAAAACCTGCAGCAATCTTATAGGCTCGGCAGTGCTATACTGGTTAGCACTACAGATGAAAGGGACTCTGGGGTCATGATTGACCACAAGATGAACATGAACCTTCAGTGTGATGCTGCAGCTAGTAAAGAGAGCAAAACACTGCCATAAATGCTTCTCAAGCAAAACCTGGGACGTCATTCTCCCATTGTACTCAGTCTTGGTGAGGCCACTGCTGGAATACTGCATCCAGTTTTGGGCTCTACAATTCAAAAAGGATGTAGAGAAGCTTGAGAGTGCAGAGGAGAGCCACGTGCATGATCAGAGGTCAGGAAAGCAGATCTTATGCAGAGAGGCTGAGAGCCATGGGTCTCTTCAGCTTGGAAAAGCACAGGTTCAGGGGTGATTCGATGGCCACCTATAAGTTTATGGGGGTGGTCATCAGGATCTGAGGGAATGTCTTGTGCCCCAAGGGATGACAAGATCGAACGTCAAAAACATCACTGCAACCGATTCAGGCTGGACATAAGAAAAAATGTCTTCACTGTCCAAGCCTCCAAGGTTTGGAATAGACTGCTGCTAGATGCAATTCAAGCACCCACTTTGAGCCCCTTGAAGACACATTTGGATGCTTATCTTGCTGGGATCCTAAGATCCCTGCTGACTTCCTGCCCCTGGGACAGGGGGCTGGACTCATTGATCCTCCAGGGTCCCTTCCAGCCTGAATGTCTATGAAGCATGAAATACAAAATAACTTTTAGTTTTTGTTTTGATTAGTTTTTGAAAATTGAATTGAAATTTTAAATTTATTTTTCTTCCTTTTCTAGTCATTACCCCTCTTTCCCTTTTCCCTTTCTTCCTCCCTGAATGAAGATCTATGGCTTTTTTTTTTTATTTGTTTGTTTTAATAATGTTTCAAAGTGAGAGACACTTTCTTCAGTTGCATTACTAAAAGAAAAGAAGAAAGGGGAGAGGCAAAAAACTGAAATTTCAGCAAAATTGACAGAAAAAAAAATTTCAATTAAAATGAAACCAAGTGGATATTTTCATTTAATTTACTTTTATTATCGAAAATTAAGAATTTTAATGTAATTTTCTGTATTACTGCAAATAATATTTTATGAAGTCCCGCTGGTAGAAACTTTTGTTTTTCATTTGAAAAATGACAGTCAACTTTCACCTTGGGATTCAGATAGAATGATCTCTGACATTATACAGGTCAATGGCTGAGCTGAACAAAGCTTCATACCCAATGAACTGTACAAATGAGGTAGGTCAAGTACCCAGTCACCACTTATTCCTGGCTCCAGACTCCAGCCTTTATTTACCAACCTGGAGGGATGACACATGTTCAGTACTTTAATGGCCCAGTTTTTCCACTGTTCAGCACATCCATCTGGATCAGCTTTTGAAAACAGCCTACAGCCTCAATATACAATGGATGCCAAATAGATTTGAAAATTCAGATTTTTTACAATGTGAGCTGTTGGCATTGGGGCATTTCTGAGAATCCATCTCAACAGTAAATTAAATGTGTTCTGTAAAGGAGACTCGAAATATATTCTATTGTTGCCCTTTTTGCTGCTTTATGTTGTTTATGGAATGCCTGGAGGAGTGGGGTGGGTGTGTGTGTGTGTGCGTGTGTGTGCTCTTAAACAAAGATTTCATTTCTCCACAGTGTTAATCATGGTAGCTAAAAATGTGATAATAAAATGAACCAAAACCAAAGAACTTTTAATTATCTGTAGTGAAAGATCTGCCAATGGAGTTATTCTTTATGGTAATTGCTGGGCTGTGAATTCCAAAGCATCATAAAGTCAGAAGGGATGGTTCACAACTCTATAACTTCAGACCACTTGATCAAATAGTTCTGGAGAATGATTAATTGACTTTGCACAGCTTGTTTTCTGTCTCGCTCTATACCTTACCCAGATATTAATGCTAATAGATTAGGAAAAGATTTAACAGGATCAGCTAAACATATTAGCACATTATCTGCATATAATTCTTCTTTATATATATATATATATAAAGGACTTAGTCTGTCTGTGCATGTGTCTGTCTGTCTGTAATGGTTTTGGCCAACTGTGCGTGCAAAGCTGAGAGGGCGAGTAGCAATTGGCTGTGAGGGCCCGGACTGTGCAGGCCCAAGTTTTAGCCACTGCCACTGCTGGGGAAGTTTTGTGGAGGTTGTGAACATGCCTCACACACCTGAGCAGTGGGGCTTCTCCACACTTCCCTGCCTGGGGGCGAAGGTAAGGGTCATGGTGGTGCTGCCGCCCACTGCCCATCCCCACTGCCCCCCAGAACAGCTAGCATGGAGGGGGAGGTGGTGGGCAGGGAGGGAGGGAGGGAGACGAAGGGGGAGCTCATGACAACAGCCAGTAGGAGGGGGAGGCATCGGAGAGAGTGGGAGGATGTACAGACCTGGGGGTGTGGGGAGATGAAGGGGGCAGGTCATAGTGGGGGCTATAGTTGGGGCCAGGTGGCAGGGCAAGTGGGAAGGGAGGGAAGAAAGGGGAATGGGGGACATGCTAGTGGCGTTCCCCTGCTGCATGGCCCTGACAACAGCTGGCAGGGTGGGGGAGGTGGTGGGGAGGGAGGGAGACAAGGTAGGGGAGGGAAGGTAGGGGGAAGCCCTACTGTGAGGTGAAAGCAGGCAGGGGGAGGGATCCCCTGCACTAGAGGCTGGAGGAGGAGATGGCAGGGGTAGAGGAAGTCTTTACATGGCTGGCTCTAAAGGGTGAGTGGGGGGCAAAGGGGGACCATGTAAACACTCCCTGAAAGCCATCATTCTTGATGGGCAATTATCTAGGATTAGCATGCATCTCTTTGGTCCAGGGATATTTTTATTTAGAACATGTCTGATGCCAGCAATATGGACAGAATGAGAAATCATCCACCAACTGGACTAGCTTTTGTGACTCTTTAATCACCCTTTTTCTACTTGTTTGCCTTTCTTAGCACTGCTCCCCTTTCCCCTATCCCTTCCTTCCCCTTTTTCCCTTGTCTTTTATATTCAAATCATTCTCTTCATTTGATACATTGCTTTTTCACAGCATTTGATGAAATGAGGTTGGTCTCACAAAAGCTTATGCTATACATAGGGATCTGCCTAACTCCTACTGATGCAAAGGAAAAATTCCAGGCCACTCATGGCACACAATGCCATTTTCATAGTCTTTTTGTGGTGCTGCTTTCTCAGCAACTGATTGCCTGAGGGGCCCTCACAGCTGTATCCCTCACTAGTGATTGGTGGAGGGAGGCAGGGATACATGATGAGCAACCTTCTCAGCCAATCATTGTTGAAGGTCAGAAAAGCTTGTTGCCATCTTTTCTCCTCCCCTTCACTCCCACTAGGGAGCCAGCATTTTATTTTTAGTAAGTTTAATTTTTTCTTGGCAGTTCTGCACTAAAATAATGGGGATTGCCATTTCCACACGGTTCACAGAAACAGGGTGGCTTTTTTGCCAGTTTCTTCAAAACATTCAAAATCATAAATAGGATATATACCTAGCTATACATCTCTGATTTAGTTAGTCTATAAGGTGCAAATCCACCCTGGCTTCTCCCAAATCTCTGAAAGCCATTTACAAAACCATGGAGCATTTGTTTTGCCCTTGCCCCTTATTCCCAACCCACAGCACCACCAGTGCCCCTCACTCCTTACCTACAGTCTCTGCCTGTCCTCTACTAGCTCTCCCCCAGCAGCAGCTCTGGCCCAGCACCAGGACATGAGTCCAGCTGTAGCTTTTCCACTTGCAGCTTGGTGGCTCTGAGCAGTGACAGCCATTACTGTTCTGATCCCTGTGCTTGCACAGCCCACAACTGGGCTCAGGGAATGGGTTACGCAAGTCCCTTCCCTTCCAAACTCGCCTCTCCCTGTACAGTCTGCTTTAGGGGCCTGGGGGTCTCTAAGCCCAGCTCCGATGGCCTCTCCTACCTGGAGGGCTCTCCCATCCTCAAACTCCATCTCTTTCTCTCACACACACATACACATGCACACTCCTGCTGCCACCTCCACCCCTCCCCCCAGCTCATCATATCCCCTGAGTGGTTCCAGGCCCCCCAAGTGGGGCCACATATCCAGCACTGGTGACAGCACAGGGCAGGGCTTCAGTGTGGCAGTTTCCTCTGCATCCATGGCTCTTGCCAATGGGTCCTATCCCATCATGCAGCTGGACACACAAGCTGTGGGATTTGTGGGAGGGATGTAGGATTTGAAGGGGGTAGAAGGGGTGTGGGGAGGTGGGTATGGAGTTTGTAGGGGAATCTTGGGGGGTGTGAATGTGTGTAGGAGTGGGTATAGTGTTTATGGGAGTGAGGTTTGTGGGAGGGGTGTGGAGCTTGTGCAGGTGTTCGGGGGAGTATGGGGTTTGTGAGTGGATTTGGGGGGGTTTCTGGGTGTGAAGTTGTGGGTGGGGATATAGGGTTTTTGTAGATGTGGGGGGACTGGGGTGGGCGAACTGTTGGGGTGGCAGGGACTGTGTGGGAGAGGCAGGTCCTCTGCCCACCCATCTCGCGTGGTGCATAGCCCCTTCCTTCCCTGCCCCCCTAGCAGCAGCCACCAGCAGTGAGTCGTCAGGAAACTTATGGTCCAGTGGTGGCAGAGACCCCCAGCAGTGTGTGGCACCAGCTGAGACCCAGGGGCTCCATGTGGCACACAGAGCCAGCCCCCCTGCTGGTGTGTGCCTACGAGCACAACCAGGCCAGCTCTTGCTACTACCCAGGGCTCCTGGCACTGAGCGAACCATAAGCATCCTGATGGCCTGCTCCTGGCTGCAGGGGCAGAGGGGGACCTACCCCTCTCAAACAGTCCCCCTCACCTCCACAGTCCTCCCCCCCTCCACAGTTTCTCTACCCACACACAGTCCCTCCACCCACACACTTCCCACAGACACGCACAACCTCCACCACACCCCTACATCCCTACTTACTAGGAACAGATCCTAGGTCTGAGACATTGCTGTCAGTCTTGCCCCACTTCTATTTGCTCCATTATACTGAGGCAGCATGCAGGAGCAGCAGGGGTATGCAGCAGGCATAGAGACACTCTGGCAGGTATTTCCTGCTATTAAACTTGTAGTCCATGCTGCAAATATGCTGAATGGGGAGCATTTTTTCTTCCTGGTGTGCCTCCTGTGGTGCTTCAAACAGCTTTGAGGTTCTGCAACATTTGGATGCAGCCAAGGGTGCTAGCCCTGATTCTGCCATGTAACTTGGGGAATTCACCTTCCCATGCTGTCCACCAATTTTTTTTCACCTTGAATATGATTTCCTTCCATACGAAGCTGTCACTTCCTCTGCTTGTCAGACCTCACAGCTCCTAACTATAACCTACCCAAGACATAAGCCTTTTCCATACCCTGGCTATTTATTTTTATGGGATTGTTTAAAAATGCCCTGTCAGAGGAAAAAGAGATTTGGATATTTTTTGCCATCCATTGTGATTTCCAGACTGCTGCACATGGCATTATTCTATAAAGTGCATTGTGATATCAGAGTTCACTTAGCTAATCACAGTTGTGCACAAAAGGAAACTAGCTTACTGGGCATACACATCATATTGGTTGAAATAACATCAGTGCAGTCATGATGACTTCAAGCAATCCCTAACTGTCTCCATGACTTCAGAGAGTGGGCAGCTAGCCTGCTTGGTAATGGACAGCAAACTGTTCACAAAAAAAGCAAAGCCAGTCCATTTTGTGCTGACTCTTCAGAAACACTGCAGGCAGGTGTGGCTAGCGGTCAATTTTTCTAGCTTGGAGGGAAACTTTGACATTAGTTTGTTTTTTTTTTTTTTCATTCTGAATCAAAATAAAAACAAATTTTGCATTTTTTTTCTATGAAATGGGATTTCAGGAGGGAAAAAAATCAACAACCCAGCTACTGGGGATTTTATTTTGAAATTAGTAAATTTCCCATCAAGAATGATGGGGGGGAGGGGCAGGCAGGGACAGAGGGAGGGGGGGAAACTTGCTAACTCTAACCCTAACCCCCTGCACTGCCACCGACACCCAGAAGCTTGTTCTTTCATCCCCCCTCTGCTAGCACCCCATGCCACCGTTGCCTCCAAGGACCAGGGCACCCCTGGCCTCACTCCATCCCCGCTGTCATGGTGGCACTCAGCCACACTGCCGCCTCCTGTCTGTTACACTCTTGGAGCACTCTTATTGTTTCACTAAAGAGCATTACAGACAGACAGACAGATGGACTAAGCACTTTATTTTATTAGAATGTTCTAAATTTAATTCCAAAACAAAAACCTGAAGTTTTGAAATGTCAGTTTTTTATTTTGATTTTTAAAAATATTTTTATATCTTTACATTCTATGACATGTTAATAACATAATTTAGTTTTTATGTTTAGAACATAAGAAATAGTTGCTACTTAGCATTGATGAGCTATCATATTTATTTATTTATTTATTGAAATAATCACTTAGAAATATCCATTTATTCTTGATCGAACGTTGTATGTGTTGTAATAAAACGAAAACTTTGTCTATTGTCATGGAGTAATGAAAAAAGAGTACACAAATATAAAAATTAAATATGACCTTAAAAATAAAAATATTCTTAAAAAATACTTAAAGGTATTTTCTTGTAGGAATTTTGAACAGTATTTACACATTTTTCAAAATATCTAATTTTTTATGAAAACACCAGTTTTTGCCAAAAGGCATTCTAACAGGAATTTTCTGTTGAGCGGTCACATGAACACCCAATTCTAAGCACAGCCATATCGGACCGATATACTGGAGGCATTTCAACGAAGAACAACAAAGAGCAATTCGGATCATGTGGAGAATAAAAGCTAAGACTGGAGAAGGTAGCCACAGGGGTATTGCTGGTTATGTGTTGGCTTAATCATTATTCACTGGTTGCTAGGTAACAGTGTCCTGTTCTAGGGGCATATTCAACCAGTGAGAGTGTCTTGATGGCAGAATGTGTCTAGAATCTCCTTCACTGGCTGAATTATGAGTCAAGATCCTGCTAGAAGAATCGTGTAGTTGATGTTCTGTAATGACATTGGGCTGTCCAGCTGTCCTGCCCAAAAGGCTAAATTAAGGCATTCAAATACAAAGGTGAAAGTGAGAAAGAGGAGCAGGTAAGTTTGAAGCTGAGTTGCTAGATAAAACACAGCTGGGAATGCATGGTTTAGTTCATCTCAATAGTCCATAATGCAGTTACTCCTGACAGGTAGTGTAAAACCTATAGCTTAATGAGGAATGTGTAATGAGTACCTAATTATAATTAATTAATTAATTCATTCATTCCATTAAATGATTATGATTTGCCCTTATGTATTTTTCAGCCAAAATATTTCTTAACTAATCTTGGCAAATAATTCTTGGTTTTAAACCTTTTGGTGCTATAATGTCGTAGTTCAAATTGTGAATTTGGTTATCTTATTGAATTGAAAACATTTTTCCAATGACAGAAAATAGTCAAGCAAGCTAAACTATATTCGGGATGTGTCTACATGTGCACATGTAATGCTCATTAGCCCATTTTAAGGCATTATTAAGGGTGCATGTCTACATGTGTGCATCCTTACTGTGCCCTTAAAAAGGGTGATTTAAGGCTATCCAAGCTTAAATTTGATACTTGCATAAAGCAGGTATCACATTTATGCACAATTAGCTAAATAGCATTAGCAAATGTGGATGTGCTAATGCTCTTTAACACAATATATATCCATTGACTTGAGACTAAATTTAGTCCCAAATCAATCCACACACCCGTGTTAATGCATATTAGCATGCACACATTTAGACATGTCTAAATTGTCTTTGTGCATTAAATGAATGTACATTAAGTTCAGGCATTAGTAAAAGCACATGTAGACACACCCTCTGTTGTTAATTTCAATGGGACTACTAAAGGATAACCATACTACTCACTGGGAGTTAAGAATTTGTGATCTGACCCTTTCATTTTGCTTTTTACACAAATAGTTTGGCCAATGAATTGCTGTGTTGGAAAATCCATAGAAAAAGGAAGCTGATCTCCAGGATTCTTCAGGAATCCTCCCCCTCTGCGAATCAGTGGGAATTCTGATGTTGATCTCAATCTGGTCTGGAGTTAAGTCTCCAATTTTGGGGTCATAAACACAAATGGAAAATTATGTTTAAAATTATCCAAATACTAATAAAAGCCAGAGTGGGAGAAGAATGATTTTGTTAAGTACGAGGGCTGAAATCAGTGCAGTGAAATGAATAACTGTCAGCCTTGTAAGACTTCTCTGAGTGTTTGAAACTGAGGTGAAGTCTTAATTGTGTACAGGGGCAGGTTTGCTACTACAAACTAAATTAGATAAGGCCCCAAGGCATATACTGTACTCTAGAAGAAGTCCTGTCCTGATTACTGGGCAAGCACTTCAGAGGAATCTATGGCATGCCCAAGACATTGAAGGACTGAGTTAGATCCCTGTTTGCCTGCCTAGTAGTCTATTGATGGCAATCACTTCCCTGATATGCCAACAGTTGAAGTATCTTAGCACTGGCAGGCTCCATGGACTTGGACCAGTCAGATAAGCTTGTTCTAAATGAAGTCAGGAAAGTCTATGGCCTCTCCGCAACTGGTAGTTAATGATTTCTTCTCCTTCACTTGGATGAACTGTTTCCCTTTGGCTGAAAGAACAAATTAAGTTGTCCATCTAAATCAGGCTAATTGTGTTGAACTCTGTTGTCACAAGTCAATTACTTGCCATGCTGTGTAAAATAAGGCTGGCTTGTTTGTTATGCAGGGAGGAAGAAATTATCGTGTCAGCCCTGCCCTCTGACACATTCCTCATTCTTCTTTCAAGTTAATACACTGAGGGTGACAGAGGTAGCTGCCAGATGGGACAGATAGCCATGTCCAGCAACAGCCCTTGCCAGGGCAGTCTCTCTAGCGATCATCCTAAAGCCAAGGCCACATGAAATGCAGTCCCAGTGCTGCCTTGTGTAATGCCATTGTGCATCACAAATATTAACATTGCAGATCTAGCAGGAGCTTTAAAAAGCCCTCTCTCCCACTGTTGCCTTGTAGCATGCTAGTTCCTGCATCTCTTCACAGTCTCTTGCTTGAAGAAAGATCAAACTGTGACTGAAGTAGAGTCATTTTGTACAGGGGCAGGCTTGCTGTACCTTCGGTTCCCTTTGCTGCCAATTGGCAAGGCACAGACACGCAGGCACTGGCAACAGATTTTAGTTGTAGATCAGCATGTTGAATCCCATACTCCAAAGCCATTGCTGTGCAGGGCATTTCTCAGTTGGCATGTAGTGCTGGGAGAGGAGCAGAGGTTCCACCTACCTATTTCTGAACAATTTATTTACTTACCATTTCAATCCACAAACACACACAGGTAACCTTATAATTCCCAAAGTTCCTATCCCTGGTATACTGAGAATCTGAGGCAACTTAAGTGGGAAGGATAGGCAGTTAGAATGCATGTGGTTCCCATCCCATGCCAAAGCCAATTGATTATGGGATAGATTATTTTTAAAGGACTATGTGCTTTGAGTAGGGCCTGTGTCACAGCATCAAGCAGAGTTCCTTCCATCAGGGCACTGGACCACACATTTTCAGTAGGTGATGTGAACACTCATACTGAGGAAGTGGAGAATTGTGGGAGATTTTGTTTCCAGGGAAGCTTGCTAAATCACTGTCAGGCTGACTATTAAAGGAGGTATATTGGCTCTTCTTGCTGAAATTGCATGTTTAGTTGCTTTGTCTAAGAATCCATATGATAGCATTATGTTGTTCTGCAGCAACTGTGCTCAATGCCCAGTTCACAGGCCAGATCTTGCTTCCAGGGCGCTGTTATTCAGCCCATGGAGTTCCCCACAGGTCTGAAAATTTGTCAGCAGGGGGCAGTGGCACCACCTCCCTTGCTTCCAATTTTCCAAACCTATGGCGAGTCCCATGAGCCACAGAGTGTGGCCCTGCATGCTGGATCAGATGCATGGGGCAAATTAGCATCTGATTCTGGTATGCAGGGGTGACATGGGTCCTAGGACTTATTCCTGGTGTGTGAGCTGGGTGGGACTCTTATGTAAGGCTCTTAGGCTCAATCCCACCTAGTGGGTGGTCTGAACAAGGGTGGGAAAAGACCCTGAGGTCAGATACTGGTGTGTAGTGGTGGAACAGGGCCCTGAGGCCCAGTCCTAGCATGCAGAGCTGAGTGGAATCTGGGCAGAGGTAGGGCAGGGCTTGATCACAATGCTCCTGGGGCAAGCAGAGGCCATGTGGGGTCTAGTCCGTGTGTGTGGGCTGGGCAAAGGCAACACAAGGTCTAATCCTGGTGCAGGGTACTCAGATGGCATATAGATGAGCCCTGCCCTATTCTTCTGGCCCACAGGGCCAAGATGTCAAGCATCACTGTTGCATATGGTATATTTTATTCCAAAGAACAAATTAATTTAATTAAAGGACAAATCTAGGGACTAGCAATAGGGAGTCCTGCTACCAAACCCAGCCACTAGAACAGGGGTGGTCAAAATGCAGCCTGAAGGCTGGATGCAGCCCACCAGGACATTGCATCTGGCCCATGAGGCCCCTAAAAATTAGAAAATTAATATTTATCTTCCCCTACCTGCCTGTCATGTGGCCCTCGATTCCAAACTAAGTAAGCTTGCCAAAACTCAGTAAGCAGCCCACCACCAAAATAAATACCTGCCCCTGCACTAGAAGGTAGTCTAAGACAGAGGTGTCCAACCCTCAGAACCCATACCACAAGGGGTACACATTGCCCTTGTGTCCAACACAAGAAGTCTGCTAGGAATGAAGAGGGAGATTGGGGGACAATGGTATGGGTGTGGTTGGGGCAGGGCTGTGAGCAGAAAGGGGAGTAGAAGATGGGTCTGGGTTCTGTGCTCCCCCTGATAACCAGCTCAGCCATTCTGTGGCAAACTGGGCTCTGCTGGAGGGACTGGGTTGAAACAGCCCTGCACCACCCAGTCAGAAGGGGTGCATTCAGGACACAACCCCCTGCTTTTCAGCTTGGAGGGGGTCAGCTGAAGGAAACAGCTCACACCAACTGGTTGGAGGGCATAGCCCTCTGCTTCCAAGACAGAAGGATTGGGGCAAGACATAACTCATAGGACTCCTATACATGTGCAGGGAGGCTGCTCTAATTCACTGTAATTACAGCACATCAGAGCAGACTCAATTAATCAAGTGTGCTGGCGTGCAGTAAATCCCACACTCCAGCAGACTCCAGTCATATGGATCAGCATCCCCACACTGAAAAATGGCAGTGGGGGTGCTTTAAGAAAAGGTCATTCAATGAGCTTTAGGTGGTGTGGGGCACTTTAGCATTTTTCAGTGTGGGGAAGCTGATACACATAACGCTCCAAGTGCTTTAATTACACATGACACACCCTCCCCTGCCTCCCAGAGCACGTCTATGAATGCCCATATTGCTCAACTGGAGCTACCCAGCAGCAGATGGGATCTTTGACTCCAGGAAAAAAAAACAAACCCAAAACAACAAGTGCCCACCTTCCTTCTTCTATATGCTCTCTGGTGCTTCATATTCTCCCCATCACAGGGCATGGCGGGGGGGGGGTTCCCAGGGTACAAAACTTGTTAGTTACACCTATCCAGGCCTAGCCTGACCTGATAGATGCATCCCAGGATCTACATGCCCCCAGCATTTTCTAAGTCTGGGAAGCCCATAGTGAGACTGGCCCCATCGTTGTTTCTCTCCAAGCCCTTGAGCCAGGTGCCACTAGAAACCCAGCAGGGCACCCTTATGCAGCCCCATGTGCCCCAGTCTCACCCTACAGGGTGTCCTCCTTTTCTTCAGACTGCCTCCCATTTACACTGAAACCGAGGATTTCAATGTCATTACACCACAAGGAGTCCTGAGACAAGATACCATGGGGTATTACCACCCCAGAGCCTGTTCTCAAGGACACTTCATCCCATTGCCCATGGAATCTCCTGGACCCTGAAGTTGTTGCCCAGTTGGATCCTGAGGGTGCACCTGGAGGCAACCCCATTAAGAGAGTTCCTGTTGAAGGGGTTGCTCAGTAAGGAGGGAGCAGGCTGCTCCAGGAGGCTCCAGTGAATCTCTTCAGGCAGGCGTCTTAATTTGCGGCACACCCATCAAAAAGTTTGGGCATCATTGATGAAAGGCATGGCACCCTGCATCACTAGCTTCTCTATATGCAATCCATCAGTGCCCTCTCTTCTGGGGTTACTCCTCCACAGGTTCCTACATGAGCAAGAACATAGTGCAGGTGGACAGCTGCACCAGAATCTCTGTATCAATGTAGTATCTGTGAAGAAGGTGCTGCTGTTATTCTCGATAATGAAATGGATGTGATAATGAAAGAGGGACTGGAGAAGAAAGAAAAGAAGAGAGACCAGGTACTTCACAGCACCAGCTTTCTGCCTGTGTAGAGGGGCTGCCATCTGTTGCTTTGAGGCAGGCTTCATTTACAGCATCTGCCTCTCATTCAATTGCAAAGCTTCAGAATGACAAAGCACTCCCCCTCTCATGGACTCTCACTGAAAGCCTTAAGCAGCAGTGCTCAGCACTACCCCTGCTTCACCGCTTTGAAGTACAGAGACCAAAGGAAGAGAATTTGGAAACAGAAGAGGATAACATCTGGGCCTTCACACAGCTCACATGGGAGCCATTCTCTGCACAGCAATTCTCACCTCTGCTCCGCTGTTGCATTTCTTCTTATCCAGCAGAGTTACACTAACTGTACTGGTGCCTATTAATCCTTCCCAATCAGTTTGCATCTTGAGAGGCTGCTACATTTTTAAGTGATGGAATTAAATACCTACTGACAAATTGAATGCAGACGGGAAGTTCCACCGTGAGAGAGCGCACAAGATTGCTATTTCTATAGAACTCTACTATTTACAAATATTAACATTCAAATAAAATTAAAATAGAAAAGACTCCCAGACCCTCTGCAAAGATTATGCAGCTCAGCTATATAGAAAGCATAGGATAAGATATTCTACTGTTTGCCACAATAGCCTTTAAAGGAGCAGTCCTCAAGGCTTGGCATCTGAAGTCCCAGCCCAGCCAAGTTCATTCTCATGCTTTCTCTGATACAGTCATGCAGGATTAGTCACCTCCAGGGCTTTCAACCTTCTCCAGGTTATTGGTACTATGCTTATATCAGTGAGGCATTCATCTTTCAGCTGTCTCTGTAAAACCAGTCTCTGGCTCTGTGCAATAACTGGACCAGTAAGTCCTCTCCCCTTCCAGAATCATAGAACAGTAGGGTTGGAAGGGACCTCAGGAAGTCATGCAGTTCAATCCCTTGCCTGAGGTAGTATTGTCCCTATCTATACCATCCTATGCAAGTGTTTGTTTAACCTAATCTCAACGCTACATGAACAACCCTCTGGCACAAATAACAGGCACAATACTGAAAATGTCAGAAACTCCATAACTTGCTACAGGTAAAGCAGGGGATGACACTGTCAACATTCTGCCCCTGCAGGAAATGGAAACAGCTTGTTAAAATGCACTTCATTGATCTATGGAAGACAATAATGCTCCTTACTACAAAAGAAAGGAGGCGGGGGGAACCCCACAGTCTATGCTGACATAACCATGGAGTACAATTCTTTCCTGATCCCAAATGTGGTGATCAGTCTGCCCCTGAGCAGCAGAACAAGATCTTCTAGCCAGGAACATCCAGGTTTTTAATCCAAGCAGGATCATCTGCACACCTCATTCAAAATCCTCCTGCTTGGGAGGCACAGAAACCCCAAAGAGCACAGCACAGCAGGTGGCAGCTTATAAATAACAGTGCAGAAGGCAGCATTGCAACACCTCTGTGTGAAACCCACTCACATACACAATCTCCATAATTATTAGAAGCAACTGCAGTTTTAATTAGAAAAAATGTTAATTGCTTTCTGTTCTCACAATTTGTGTCAAGTTTAAGTCACCACTTTATACATTTGTCCTTTCAAAATGCAGCTACAAGTATCACAAGCCACATGCTTTGACTTGCCCCCTTGGAGTACTGGCTGAACAGGTTTTTATCCAGGGAAGCAGCCCTAAGAATAGTGCTATAGGGTAAGGTCCTTGTATCTAGTGTAATAATTAAAGGCAGATAATGTAATTTGGTTTTTTGTGTCCTGCAAGGTCAGGGGTCAGTGCTAATAGTATTTCAGGCTAGGTGCAGGATGTTGGTAAATCCTAGTGATCTTTACTTCTGTCTCATAGGGACTATTTTTAGGCCATTTCTTTGGCCTGTGCCACAGGTGACTGGTGGCGAGAGAGCATGGGGGGGAGGCATGTCCTCCCCTGAAATTGGCCCCTGACTTAACACTGCTCAGGATGGGACAGTTTTTTTGGCCACATGGTCTGGTAGCATGTTGGGGGTGGGGGGTGGCACTAAGCCATGGCACAGAAGTATAGGAATGGGTATGGGATTTTTGGCCTGCTTCTGGGCCCATAACTGGGCTCACCCACAATTTGTGCCCCCCAGACTTAGGTGGCAACAGTCACCCTGGCCCAGGCTGTATAATGGCATGCTGATTAGAATTAATTGTGCCTGGATCTGGCACCTGCACTACATACCTGACATGTATGGACAGGGAATGGTTTAAAAACAAACAAAAACACTACAAGACTGGATTAAGGTCTGAAATTTGATGCATAGTGAAAGAATGACAATGCTCAACCTAAATAATTTAGCCAAGTAAAGGTTAAAAAGAGACCAAGTTGGGTAAAAGATTTCCAGTAGGAGAGAGGCAATAATCTGGAAGATGAAGGAAAAGTGAGAGCCAATGATAGGAGGCTGAAGTTAGAGAAATGCAAACTACAAATAAAGTGGAAGTATTTAACTGAGAGAGAAAATAGCTATTGGCACAACTCACTGGACATGTCTACACTTTCATTAATGTGCCTTTGTTACTGCACATTAAGTTCAGTACCTGTAATAACAGGTACTAACTCAATGCACAAGAACTGGCACTACTGCACAATCATTTAGGGCATCTATACATACATTTGGGGGACGGCGGGGCACTAATTAGAGTGGCTCTGAGACCCACTTTAATTAAAGTGTCCACAGCATCATGTGTAAACAGAATCCCACACTTCAAAATGGTGGTGGGGGTGCTATAACTAAAGCTCATTTGATGAGCTTTAGTTAAAGCTCCCCCACCACCATTTTGAATTGTGGGATACTGAATACATGTGACACAGAGCCTGCTGGAGTGTTGTCCAGCAGACTCACAGCAGACTCGATTACAGACTAATTAGCGCGCATCAGAGCAGAGCTCCGTCACATATATAGGTGCTCTTAGTGACACTAAGAGACTAGTAGACTAATGCTACTGTGCGTTAGCATGTTAAACATAGCTGTCTACTGTGGATATACCATCTCATGTAGACAGGACCAATGAAAGTATGGATACTTCATACCGTGAAGTTCTTAAATCAAGATTGTTAGAATTGCTTTAGCTCCCACCCAGGTGATGGGGGTTGATGGTGAATCACAGGATTCACTGGCCTGTGCTGTGCGGGTGAAACTGGATGTTACATTGGTCCCTTCTAGCCACAAAATTTATGAAGTAAGACCACCAGGTATTCATCCGGATTTTAGCCTTCCTTAGGGCCCTCCAGAATATTGTATTGGCATAGAAACTATGTTTCAAACAGGCAATAGGCAAACAGGAGAAACTATTTCTCCACCAAGCTAACTCAAAATGCCTACCCAGAAGGAGTAGACCCTATTTCTTATGTATGTTATGGAGGCTGTTCCAACTGCAAGGGATAGGGTATGTTTTTGCCCTTTCTCATTTTATTAAATTTTGGAAATCACCTTGGAAAAAAAAGGGACAAGTTAAACACTCTGGTGTTAGGAAATGCCCCAAATAAGCTTGCCCAACCAACCTTAATACAGCTGCCTTATGCATATGTATTAATTGCATGATTATATGCTCTCTCCTGCCTCATTCAACTCACTGTATGGAAATGATCTAGGGATTAATTTGGACTGTGCATTTGTCTATAATAGTAGGGGGTCAACCTTTTGGGTGGACATGCCACAGTTTAAGTCCCACACCCTCTATGAGTGCAATTCCAATCCTCTTCCCTTACCTGGTCTGCTGTTCTGGTTTCTAATCCCTTTTGTCCTGTGCTCCCTGCCTGATCTGTTGTTGTGCTTTATGCTTCCTGCCCTGTGCTCCCTGTCCAATCTGGTGCTGTGCCTTCTTCTCCCTACCTTATCTCTTCTCCCTACCTTATCTGCTGCTGTGCAGTCTGCTCTCTCCCCAATCTACCACATACAAAGGCTGCCTGTTCCACTTCTGGTATGCAAGCTGTGGGTTGGCCATCCATGGTCTATATTATTCTATCTCATGTGCTGCAAAAGTTGTAATTACAGCACATTGGAGCAGTCTCCCTGTACTTGTATAGGTGCCCATATTTTCCAACTTAATTAACTGAGTCTGCTGAAGCATGGTAATTACTACACTCCAGCAGACTCCAATGTCATGTGTATCAACACTCTTGTACTGAAAATTAATGGCAGGGGGGCAAAGCACCCCCACAACCATTTTTCAGTGCAGGGACACTGATATATGTGATGCTCCGGGCACTTTAATTAGAACAGCTCTCAGAGCCCCTCCAGCACATTATAAATGCCCTATGTAGCAAATATTACAAATATTGTAAGAAAAAATGGCTAAAGTGATTAGGTTACATGGTTAAGGTAATTAGATACTACCCAGGAGATCAGAATTCTTTCTCTGACTCTGCTACAGAGTTTCTCTGTGATACAGAGAAAATCATTAAAGGAAAACCTTAGCAGGTGACTACTAACTGTATTCCTCATTTTTTGTGTGCAGGTTTTGAAACATGTTAAGGTTGGAGTTGACAACCTATAGATCATGGGTCAGATTTGGCCCATCAGGTGATGTTATCTGGGCTGCAAAGCTATGATGTCATCAGCAATTTAGCAGTTGGAGAAACAACTGCCCATTTAGGAGTATGGTACCTGGTTTGAACAGCTTCTGGATTGTGAGTGTATTTCCCATAACAGGAGCACTCTCTTACTTTCAGTGAGGTGCGCTAATATGGTACATTACTAAAAGGCTGCTGACAAAGCTGGCCAAGCAAACATGATCTTTGAGGAGGCATTAAGCACCTATAGAACCCCCAATGCTATCCATAACATTTTAGCTATGATCATTTCCATTAAACTGTTTTCCAGATAAGGGAATTTCATAGAATATCAGGGGTGATGCATAGGGGGTCCACATGGGTCCACATGGACCCCCTGAGTTTGGCAGTGCATCCCCCACAAAAAGGTACCACTGACTGTCAGCAGCACTTGTGGGGGGTCGCTGCTTGCTGATGCTGCCAGCAGGCTCTGTGAGTGGTTACTGACCCTGGTCGGCAGTCACCACCCCTTCCCCCACTGCCAACAGCTTTGGCAGCATCTGCAGGAGTTCCCCTACTTACCGCCACCACACTCCTACCACTTCACTCTCACCATCACCATGCCCCTCCCCCCCAGCGGCTGGAGGTACACGTTGTTCATGTAGAATATCATATTTATATTTCAGAGTATTTCAGATGTGTTTCCTCAAAGCAATGTGTCTATATTGCATAAGTGCAAAGCCTCATTCAACTGTGGATAAATATCAGTGTATTATTAGCAAATTACTGAGAGAAAGATGTTACCTTTTGCCTATACCAGGTATTGTAGCACCAGCCCCACTTTTATCCATATATTCTAAGGGCATTCTTGCACTCATCTGATAGAATTTCAGTGGCTGGTGAAATATGACTTATAAGGAAAGTCTGAGTGAACTGGACTTATTTAGTTTGGAGAAGAAAAAACTGAGAGGCAATTTAATATCAACTTTCAACTACCTGAAAGGTGGTTTCAGATAGGATGAAGCTAAACTACTCTCAGTGGTGGCTGATAACAGAGCAAGGAGCAATCATCTCACATTGCATCAAGTGACATTTAGGTTAGATATTAGGAAAGACTTTCTCACTAGAAGGGTAGTAAAACACTGGAACAGGTTATCCAGAGACGGTGAGGACTCTCCATTCTTGCAGGTTTTTAAGAACTAGCTAGACAAAGCCTTGACTGGGATGATCTAGTTTGGGATGGGTTTTCTTTGAGCAGGGGTTTGGATAAGATGACTTCCTACAATTTCTTCTAACCCTAATTTTCTATGATTCTATGAAATAATGTTTTACCACTTTTACTCTTCTCTAGCTATCAGAATGTCTGAATAACATGAGTGAAGGATTAATGGCATAGATGACCAACTTTATTAGTCATCCCCTTTATAATAAAAGTGAGTCAGATGCCAACATTTAGAAAGATGAACTGCAAGAAAAATATTGAAGTGGAATTTTTGGCATGTCTACACAAGAATAATCTACTGCACAGTAAATCATCACCTTCTACACATGCACCGAATTTACCATGCAGTAAATCAATCTATTGTGTGATTGGCTGCTACCTGTAGATACAGTAGTAGTTTAACTGTGCAGTAGCTACTGCATAGTAGCACATTTGCAGGGACCTAACAAGCCCTGCATGTGCAAGATGGACTGAATTCTAGGCCCCACTGACCTAGGCCATGGGAAGCATATATATACCAGCAGCAATGGACTGCCAGAGCCCCTGCTGTGGCCCAGCCCTGACAAGATGTCACAATAAGAGTGCCCCTCCAGCCAGCAGCACCAGCACCCAGTGTGATCCCCACCCAGGGCCTCATTGTCAGGTGTGGGCAGCCCAGGCCAGCACCTGCCCTGGTAACTGTGAGCATACACCCGAAGAGGGGAAGACAAGTCAGGGATGTCCCCATCCACATCCAGCTCCAGCTCCTTCCTGGAGGGGGCCACTGCCTATGTGACCAGGCAGCAGGACTCCACACCCTGGCACCCCACAGGCAGCCTGACAGCTTCCTGCCACCAGGCTCCAAGTCTGATTGCTGGGATTTCCTGCCATGCCCGGTTGGTAACCCCTGCACATGGAAGAGGCCTTCTGGGAGTGGCAAGCAGCCACCTATACCCACACTACCTCACCCACCCAACCCTGAGCTGCAGACCTGGTGCCAGGGTCCCTGCAGAGCAGGTGGGGCCCCCCTCCCACCACCTCCCCACCCCTTCTGACTCCATGTGGCTGAGTTCCCACCTGGGCCCCAGATTTCTCCCCTACAGCACTCAGGGAGGTGGGAGACAGTACAAAACATTATTGAGCCAACAATGCCCTCCAAGCTAGGCAGTCATGGCCTTGTCACATGCAGATAAACTTGTTGATGGCACTTACAATTTCTTCCTCAGCCATGGGTAGGCAGAGGTACCCTTCCAGGCATCAGTGCACATTGCAAGTAAGTTCAGGCTTGGCTGGGGCATTATCAAAGCTCAGGGATCCATGCCAGGTTCTCAGCTGCACCCAGGCAATCAGCAGCAGCATGGCATAGTGGGCTAGGCACCTCTCAGTGCACTGAAACAGCTCATTCTGGTGTGACCAGGGGAACTCTTAACAGGGGCACACTCAAGATACAGGTCACAAAGGGGGGGTGGGGACGGGCTGCCCTGCCTCACCTCTCGCCTCTGTGGAGAGGCCCATTGTGGGGAGTATGGGGGCATGACCAGGTCTGCATCCCAGACAGGTGGGAGGCCCTTGCCTCCACACCCTGGCTGGTGTGGCCCTGGCCCCACAGAAGGAAACTGGCTGGCCTCCAGGAGGAGAAGCAGGGGGTTAGGCTGGAGCAGCTTTGACAGCTGCATCCAGAAGACAGCTCTGGCCTGACCTGGCCTGGCTTGTGGAGGGGATTAGGAAGGCAAGCTGCCTGTGGCAATGCCATGTAGGCCACCTGCCCTAAGACAGGAAGTGGAGGGCTCAGCCAGTGGCTGCTCATGGCAGGGGCTGCCTGGCAAATTTACATCATCCCTAGGCACCTGTGCACACACAACCTCTGATGTGAGGCTGGGCACAAACCAGTCCCTTGGCATAGTGTATATAATCTCTGAATTGTTGCAAACTCTCACAAAGAGCAGCTGGTCCGGTATTTGCTCACAGGGGAGACACACCAGCCGCCACCAGGGATGTGGCATCAGGGACAGTGCCCCCAATGGCTGGCATCTTCCACATGTGCTGTTTCTGCCAGCAGTGGATACAGAATCAGACTGTGATCCTGGACCAGTTGTTCACTGTCATCAAGGAGCAGCTGATGGACGCATAGGCCTGGAGCATGGAGGATGTCGCGCACAAGTGGGAGAGGGACATATGAGTGGGAGGTGATTCACACAAGAAGGAGCAGACCACCCAAGAGCAGGAGAGAGACTGCAAGGAGTGGGCATACCATGCCCAGCTCCTGACCCTTGAGAAGAGACATGTTGCTATCTTCTAAAGGACGGTGGCCATGTGGGAGTGGCAGGCCTCCATTGTGACTTAGGCAGTGGGGGTCATAGAGAAGGACTCCTGGGTGCTCAACACACTCCTGGGCCTGGTAGCCACCTTGTGCCATTCAGTACCTATCCCCTGGTCCCAGCCCTGCCTGACACCTGGCAGCTGTTTATTGCTGTGTCCAGAGGCTGCAGCAACCCCTGGCTGCTGCAAGAGGTCAGAGCAGGAAAGGAGCAGGCCTGGATTTACTTAATTATTATATGGAATAAATCTGATCCCAACAGTGTGCACATGTACATGTGTTCCCAGGGCTGGTTTACTGCACAGTAATATACTGTGTTTCATAGTTTCATAGTATCTAGGGTCAGAAGGGGCCTAAGCAGGTTATCTAGTCTAACCCCACCGCCAGTGGCAGGATCGAGTGCCAGGGTCACAGGACCTCAGCCAAGTATCCATCTAATCTACTCTTAAAGATGCCCACAGAAGGAGCAAGAACAACTTCCCTAGGAAGCTGATTCCAAATCCTAGCCACCCTAACTGTGAAGTAGTGTCTCCTAATGTCCAACCTAAACCTGCTCTCCAG
>JAGPOW010002492.1:162781-175938 GCA_030014935.1 Caiman crocodilus | reverse complement strand
CTAGTTATCCCTGGTGGTGCCCGGGAAAAAAGAGCCTGCCCTATTTCCTGCTGATCTCCCCTCAGCAGTTTATAGGCTGCCACCAGGTCCCCCCTCAGCGTCTGTTTACTGAGGCTGAACAGGTTCAGGTCCCTCAGACGCTCCTCATAATCCTATCCTGCTGCCTGCGTATCAATCTAGCGGCCCTCCTCTGGACCCTCTCGAGGCCATCCACATCCCTCTTGAAGTGCAGTGCCCAGAACTGGACACAGTACTCCATCTGTGGCCTGACCAACGCCGCATAAAGGGGGAGAATCACCGCCTTGGACTGGCTCAAAATGCATCATTGGATGCACCCTAGGGTTTGGCTGGCCTTCCCAACCACCGTCTGACATTGGCAGCTCATGTTTATCTTGGTGTCAACAATGACGCCAAGATCCCATTCCTCCACCGTGCTAGCAAGAGGGGAACTTCCTAGCCAGTATGTGTGCTGGGGGTTGCTTCTCCCCAGATGCATCACCCTGCACTTGCCCACATTGAATCTCATCCTGTTCTTGTCCGCCCACACGTGCAGTTGGCCCAGATCCCGCTGCAGCCTCTCCCTCTCCTCTGGTGTCCTCACCTCAGCCCACAGTTTGGTCTCATCAGCAAACTTGGATAGCTTGCTTTCCACCCCCTTGTCCAAGTCAGCAACAAAGATGTTGAACAGCGCAGGCCCAAGGACCGAGCCCTGGGGGACCCTGCTGCTCACATCTCTCCGGGTCAACTACGACCCATCCACCACCACTCTCTGGGAGCACCACACCAGCCAGTTTCTGACCCACTCAAACGTGTAGGGGTCAATGCCACAGCTCCCCATCTTTTTAATGAGGATGGGGGTGAGAGACTGTGTCAAACACCTTCCTGAAGTCTAAAAAGACTACGTCGACAGGGATGCCCGTATCCATGGATTTGGTCACCTGGTCATAGAAGGCGACCAGGTTGGTCTGACAGGACCTGCCCTTAACAAACCCATGCTGGTTTCCCTTCAGCATTTAGTCCCCTGCCAGTCCCTCACAGATGTGGGACTTGAGAATTTTCTCAAAGATCTTTCCCAGAACTGAGGTGAGACTAAAAGGCCTATAGTTCTCTGAGTCCTTCTTCCTCCCCTTCTTAAAGATAGGGACCACATTGGCCACCTTCCAGTCCTCCGGCACTTGTCCAGAGCTCCAAGACTGCTCGTATAATTGAGCCAAGGGCTCAGCAATCACCCCCGCCAGCTCCCTCAACACCCTTGGGTGCAGGTCATCTGGACCTGCTGACTTAAAGACATTCAGCCCTTCCAAAAGCCCTTCCACCAGGTCAACCCTCACCCACGGCCTAGCAGTAATTCCTGAGGGGGAATACAGACCTCCAGCAGGAGGGAAGTCCCGGTCCCCCCTCAGGAAGACTGAGGCAAAGAACCCATTGAAGATCTCCGCCTTCCCATTGACTGCGAGAACCAGGTTGCCTGACGAGTCCCTCAGGGGCCCGACGTTGCCTGAGGCTCTCTTTTTGCTCCCCACATATTTGAAAAAGGACTTCCTGTTGTCCTTGATCCTAGTCGGCAGGCAGAGCTCTACTTCTGCCTTGGTCTTCCTAATAGCCCTCCTGCACTCCTGAGCACAAGTGGAGTACTCCTCCTTGGAGACAACTCCTCTCTTCCAAAGGTTGTATGCCTCCTGCTTTGCCCTCAGGGACCCCCGAATATCCCTATTAAGTCATGGGGGCTTCCGGGCACTTTTGCTCATCTTGCGTCGTGTTGTAAACCTATTTCACATTAATTGCACATGTAGACACACCCACTGTCACTTATCCAGCTGCATAAGTGTCATTTTTGGCACTTATTAAAGTTTGAGATCCTATTACTCCTACAGTGTGGATGCATAAGCAACACTACACATGCTTAGCAGACTATGCATTGGTTCATCAGCTACCCAGCCATGTACACATGCACCTGGGCATATGTACTGGGAAAAAAACTTGAGGAAGACAGCACTCCCATGTTTTAGGACTAGCAGATGAGTGGTTAGGGAACTTGTCCTAAAAGTAGGAGACTCATATTCTATTCCTCGTCACTCTCCCAGGAGGGTTTGGTGCTTAGGACCCTGCTGGTAACT
This sequence comes from Caiman crocodilus, assembly GCA_030014935.1. NCBI lineage: Eukaryota > Metazoa > Chordata > Crocodylia > Alligatoridae > Caiman > Caiman crocodilus. The sequence continues at coordinate 173,821 of JAGPOW010002492.1, read as the reverse complement.
GAGAGAGATATGGGTTTAAACTTCTTTGGGTGAGGAGTGTATTGATCTTGTCATAGGTGTTCATCTGGTGTATTGATCTGGCATTGATCTGGTGTATTGAACTGGTTAGACTTTGTGGCCAGGCCACCAGAAGATGACTAAAGACAGGAGCTGGGGTACCCAAAGCCACATGGCAGAATAGGGCAGGGCAGGGCAGGAGCTAGAGTCCAAGTTACCAAATACAGGGGAGAATTTCAAAGGTAAAATCTAAGTCACAGGCTGAGTCAGGGTTTTGGCTCCTCCAAAGCCAAGAGGAGTTCCCAAAAGCCGGAGTCCAGAGAAAGAGCAGAGCAAGATGAGAAGCTAGAAAAAAAAATCAAAGAACACAAGATCCAGAGAGGCTTTTTTGTTATTACCAAATTATCAAATAATTGCTTCTTCCTTTTTAATGTTTTCATATTGTCTTGTGCTGCTTCCAACCTTCACTCCTTTTACTCCCATTTCCTTCTAGCACTTTCCCCATTTGTCCCCCTTACACTAGCCTAAAAACCATACTACAAAAATAAGTAGGCAGATAATTATGTGTTGCCATAACCATATTCTATTTCATAGCATATCGCTATGCATACACCCGTACTTGCCACCCAACTCAGCCTACTTTCATATCCCACCTCCTCCCGCACTGCTACAAGGACCAACATCCCCCTATAAGTTAAATTCACAATAAATAACCAGCTTAAAGGCTTAAAATACACATTAAGAGAAACACATAAATCCCTTTAAATAATATTCCTTATTACATTAAATAAATAAAAGCAAAAAGCACACATCCCAGTGGACATTCTAGAAGCTGACATCTCAAACACTATGCTTTTTGTTTTTCTTTTTAAAATCTGTAAAACATTCCTTTCCTTTCATCCATTAAAATTAGCCTCAATGTTCTCTGCAAATAAGGGTCCCCAGGCCTTTTTGTTCCATTGTTTCTCTGCTTTTTCCTGTCCGAGCTCTTCTTGAGCCTGGGTAGTATAGTCTCCATATGCTCATTTCAAGTTTCAAATCATTTTTTATTGCAAGAAACAGGCTCTTAAAAATCAGAAGATTCTGTGCCTTCCACAAGCTTATTTTAAAAGAGGTAAAAAGTGTTCTACAAAAAGGTGCTTTCTGACCTTTTGGGGACCAGCCCCTATAAAACCATATCTTTCATGAATGCTTTTGTCACTGTACTTTGTCTAGCCACTTGTTCATTCTACACTGTACTCATTTGCAAGCAAACAAACAAAAGAAATCCAAAATATATGGTTTATGGATTTCTTCCCTCACAAACATTTCTGCTTGGAATTGAGGGGTCCTACCCGTGGGGGCCGAGTATAGCTGGTGGGGCTTCTAGTACTTCGACCAACAGAGTAGAATTAGGCACAAACAAAATTGGTTGAATTGAAAATAACTTTTCTTACAAAGCTGAAGTACAGGGACTCGTGTCAATGTAAACAGTGTAGGCACCTTCCATAAAGTTGCAAACTGGGTAGAATTCTACTTTCTGAGCATGCAGAGTACGGGGTATGTTGGGACAGTCGGTGACAGGGAGTCGTTGGTGGGTGATTAGGCCTCCATGTTTGCTCAGAGATGCACGCGGAACTCTCTTCCGAGGTACACGTGGAATTCTCCGACTTGGGCAGAAACCACCCTAGCTTTTATATGGCTAGTGAACCAATTGCTAGTCATCAGGTAGAAATAAATTACAACAAGCCAATAGGTAGCATGCATGCAAACAATGCGATTGCTAAGTTTAGTGGGGACCGATCATTGCACCAAGGTTTTTCCCGGCGTGCCAAGGGACTTTTTGCAACGAAGCATCGCGCTGTGCCTGGTAAATTCTGCTGTGCTGAGGCACTTTTAATCACTAAGTACAGACATTCCCCTTGCCGATGGCACAGCTGAATTTGGAGCACATGTGAGTTGGTCAAATCGTCGCCTTGTCCAAGGGGTTCATAAGGTAAATGGGTATAAACAAATGCAGACAGCGAAACAAGTTTGTTCTCTATTGACCGGATTAAACAATAACCTATGAAAACACAAATACACATGATTACATTTGTTACAAAAAGTTCAACTATAAGGACTTCGGTGGGTGTCATGGTGATGTCACACGTCGAGCCCTTGCTTCTCGGGGTGTTCCTTCCCTCTCTGGTCTGGCTCCGGCATGTATTCCAAGTTCCAGGCCTGTGAAGAAAAATATTCTGAACAATTAACTAACTATGTTCCAATATTATTAATATATTTCAGATTCAATAAGATGGCTCATCGTCTGACTCGGCTGAATATCGAAAACCCAGCTCATATGCCAGTTTCCATTGGCCCACGTCTCCCAAAATTCGCAACTGTCACTTCATGAGTCTAGAGTGACATAGGAGGAATCCAAACATAATTTGCTCCTCCAGCGTTCTCTGTGGAGGCACTTATGGTCATCGAGAGCTAGACTCATGCAGACATGCAGTTGATTGATGCTCTGAGTCGCTGGACGTTCTTATGTCCGGCTTCATAAGGGCTTGCAGTCATGGGAGTTGATGCAAAATATCACCTGCGGGTTCTCCAGCCAATGGGTTGAGGAGAATCTGAAGGATGATGGCACTCCTTCCTTCATAAACTTCAATGCAGGCTTCTATGTCATCTAGTGTTATCGGAACAGCTCCAGCATCTTGCAGGTGACGGTGAGGCCACAGTCCTCTCTTCTGGGGTGCTGTCAGACCCAGTGCATGTGCTCTAGGGTTCCAGGAGCAGTATGAGATTCCTATCACTGCTAGTAGAATCTGTTCCACATTAACTCTCAATGGACAGCTGTCATGCCATGCATGAGATTTGCGGCTAGCTTGGCCCGCAACAAGCACTGGAAGTGGAATGGGCCAGTGGACATTGCACGTCACTGCATCAATGTTGGTGGTGTGCCCTCCACTCCATGAGGCTTGTCTGGTCAAGAAACTTGCCTCTTCTAGGTCTAACAGGTCAGACCCAAACTCCACGACCAGGCATCCTAGCCACATAGCCAGTGTTTCACCAGCTTTTATCTTGGACTTCTTGCTTAGTTCCTGCAATTCAGTCCAGGTCTGGACGTGATGGGTGTTGGCAGTGGTGCAGGCTGCACTCAGTGCACCAATCACTTGGCTTCTCACTGCCACTGGATGAGTGGCCGTCTGAGATGTCGCTGTATCCGATGGGGAGGATGGGCACAGCTCTTTATCCGTTGCTCCCCTGCCATAGCGAGGAGGTGGGGTCGTTGGGAGCAATGTCACCTCGGGGGACAGAGTCATCGGCTGAACTCCTCCCTCCCATCCATCAGAAGCTCCGCCTTTCCCTTCCAGGTCCTCCAGCCAGCTTCTTTCTCCCTTGGTGCCATCTTGAAATGGCGGTGGACCGGGGTCTTTTTCCGCTGCCGTCTGCTTAGCTGCCTGAACGGCGAGCAGTTGGGCTTCCAGATCTGCTTTTTCCCGCATCAAAGTTGTGACCACATGGAACATTGCATTTAACATTCTCCCCTTTCCGTGTTCCAGGCCGGTCCACTTAGTTGCAGCATGACTTTCCACCTCCAATTTTCCGCGGAGCTTAGAAAGAAATTCAGGGTCTCTCAGCTCAGGGTCCAGGGCTAGATTGTTAATTGGCGCTGGCTCTTCACGCCCCTGCACACATTGCATACAGCAGGCGAACTCCCGGCTGAGGGTCAGGCTTTCTTTGCTCAGCTTTGTTCCAGCGAAGGGTTCGGTGCCCCCTTCTTCTCGAGGTCTAAATAGAACCTGCTCACTTCTCATTGCCTCAGGATTAAGATGTACTTCCCACTCTTTTGCAGTTTCCTCTTCTTCTTCAAGTGAGAGGTAACTGCTGATGAGTCTTTCACCCATTCCACCCGCCTGGTGGTAGGCGATGTGTGTGCCCAGTTCCATGGCGTTCAGCATGTGGTGTTTTCCATCATGCCAGGGGCAATTCTTAACTAATTCTAACTCCATCACATCTTTCCCGGATGCTGATCCTGTTCGTGACGCCATGTGGGGGCTGAGTATAGCCAGTGGGACTTCTAGTACTTCAACAGATGGAGTAGAATTAGGCACACACATGTATTGGTTGAATTGAAAATAACTTTACTTACAAAACTGAACTACAGGGACTCACGTCGATATACACAGTGTAGGCACCATCCATAAAGTTGCAAACCGGGTAGAATTCTACTTTCGCAGCATGCAGGGTACGCGGTATGTTGGGACAGTCGGTGACAGGAAGTCGTTGGTGGGTGATCAGGTCTCCAAGTGTCCTCCAAGATGCACGCGGAACTCTCTTCCGAGGTACACACGGAGTTCTCTGACTTGGGCAGAAACCACCCTAGCTTTTGTACGGCTAGCAAAGCAATTGCTAGTCATCAGGTAGGAATAATTTACAACAAGCCAATAGGTAGCATGCACGCAAACAATGTGATTGCTAAGTTTGGTGGGGACTGATCACTGCACCAAGGTTTTTCCCGCCGTACTGAGGGACTTTTTGCACCGTAGAATCACGCTGTGCCTGGGAAATTCTGCTGTGCCAAGGCACTTTTAATCACTGAGTACAGACACTACCCAAGTGCCACATGTATTGAATCACATGGCTATTTTGGCACATGGAAGGTAATAGAATTTCAGTCATGGTATTAATGGCCGCATTCTACAGGGGCAGATAACCATCAACTTTTGTGGGTGAGTCTGTAGTGTCAGCATGTAAAGAACTCTCCTGAGTGCGAAGTGAGTGTGGAATCAGAAAGTTGCATAACTGTCAAGCAAGCACAGGTATGCATATCCCAGGCACCTGGGATGGAGAATCTTAAAAGTATCGTGTTTCTGCAGTTTGAAGATTGTGGTGAAATAATTAGAGATTGAGTTATAGAGAAATACACACACACACACACACACACATACACATATATCATGCCTACGGATATAGAGGGGACAAGCACTAACACAACAGAAAGCTATACTGTCCAGGGTGGTCTTCCCTTTTAAAAGGGAACAGTTAGCTATGTTGAGAAAGACAAGAGATTGGGTATTTGCATAGAAGGCAGTTTTCCAGTAAGAAGCTCTCAGAAGAGTACACAGGAGTGGAGGAAACAAGTTGTTACTAGAAGAGTTTGCTACAAAGAAGGGCAGGTTGCTGTGCAGAGGCCAGAGCGAAAGGGATTCCCTCCTGCTGCTTGCTTTAGGTTGGTTTTTGGTGTAACAGGGCAATGAACAGCCCTGTTCCTTTGGTGATACAAAGTTGTGAGTGCAGGGAAGAGTCGGTCAGGGACCGGGCAAAAATTTCATCGTTTCATAGTAGGTAGGGTCGGAAGGGATCTAAGCAGATCATCTAGTCCAACCACCTGCCATGGACAGGAAAGGATGTTGGGGTCAAATGGCTCCAACTAGGTGGCTGCCCAGCCTCCTTTTGTAGACCTCCAAAGTAGAGGCAAGCACCACTTCCCTTAGAAGTTGGTTCTAGCTTCTAGCTGCCCTGACAGTGAAGTAGTGCCTCCTGATATCTAGCTTAAATCTACTCTCAGTCAACTTATGGCCACTGTTCCTTGTTACCACTGGTAGTGCTGGGGGGACCAGGGACTCTCCCATTGCCTGCTGGTCCCCCTAGGCAAGTTTATAGGTGGCCACCAGATCCCCTCTCAGCCTTCCTTTGTGGAGGCTGAACAGGTTCAGGTCCTGTAGCCTCTCCTTGTAGGGCCTGCCCGGCTGCCCATTAATCATGTGAGTGGCCCTCCTATGGACTCTCTCAATGCTGTCCAGATACCTCCTGAAGTGCAGTGCCTGCAACTGGATGCAGTAATCCAACTGCAGCCTGACCAATGTCGCATAGAGAGGGAGGATCACCTACTTGGACCTGCTCGTGATGCATCTATGGATGCATGACTAAGTGCAGTTAGCCTTTCTGATGGATCCTCACATTGGTGGCCCATGTTCATCTTGGAATCAATAATGATTCCAAGATCCTTCTCTGCCTGTGTGCTGACAAAAATGGAGTTCCCCAGCCTGTAGGTATGCTTCTGGTTCTTCCAGCAGGTAGAACACCTTGCACTTGTCCGTATTGAAAACCATCCTATTCTCCTCTGCCCACCTCTGTAACCTGTCCAGATCTAGTTGTAGCCTGTCCCTCTCTCCTAACATGCTCACTTCTTCCCACATCTTAGTGTCATCTGCAAACTTGAACAAGGTGCTTTCCACCCCATTGTCCAAATCACCAATGAAGATATTGAACAGTGCATGCCTGAGGACTGAGCCCTGCAGAACTCCACTGGCCACATCTCTCCAGGTCAAAAATGACGCTTCCATCACCACTCTTTGGATGCAGTCCTCCAGCCAATTTGGACCCCTCTGAGTGTGTAGGTGTTGGCAACGCAGACACCTAATTCTTTAATGAGGATGGGGTGAGAGGCAGTATTGAAAGCCTTCCTAAAGTCCAGAAAAATTACATTTACTGCAACACCTACATCCAAAGCTTTTGTGACCTGGTTATACAAGGCGCCAGGTTGGTCTGACAGGACCTGCCTCTAATGAACCCATGTTGATTGCCCCTATGCATAAACTCCCCTGCTGGCCCCTTGCAGATGTGCTCCTGGATAATTTTCTCAAAAAGCTTCCCCAGGACTGAGGTAAGTCTAACTGGCCTATCATTTCCTGGGTCCTCTTTCCTCTCTTCTTTGAAAATGGGGACCACATTTGCCCTTTTCCAGTTGTCAGGCACCTCACCAGAGCACCATGAATGCTTGAAAAGCTGTTCCAGGAGTCCTGTAATGATGTCTACCAGTTTCCTAAGCACTCTAGGGTGAAGATCATCTGGACCTGCTAATTTGAACACATCTAGTCCCTCCAGAAGTTCCTTGACTAGGTCCTCCCTGACCCTGGGTCTGACTGTGCTTCCCCTGGGTCCATCCAGAATCCCAGTGGAGCGGGGGGGGGGGATGTCCCTGTCCCTGCTCAGAAAAATGGAAGCAAAGAATCTGTTAAAGAGAATAGCTTTGTCATCTGGTGCTACTACTAGATTACCAAGCATGGCCTATAGAGGCCCCACATTATTTGGCACCTTCTTTTTACCCCCTATGTAGTTAAAAAAGGACTTCTTGTTATCTTTGATCTGGGTCACTAGTCCCAGTTCCACCTCTGCCTTAGCCCTCCCAATAGCCTTGCTACAATCTTGAGCGAAGGAGATATAATCCTCCTTGGTGATGGTCCCTCCCTTCTATTGGGTGTACACCTCCTTTTTGGCTTCGACACATTCATGGATATTTTTGGTTAGCCATGGGGGCTTTTGAGCACTCTTTCCCCCTTTGATCTGCATGGAGATTGTCACGCTTTGGGCTTGGAGGATCATCTTCTTCAGGAATGACTACTCTTCTAGGACTCCCAGCTCCCCTCCGGGACCTCAGTGCCTCCCTGACTACTCTCTTTACTTCATTGAAATCCACCCTTTTGAAGTCCAGTGCTGCTACCTTGCTTCAGGCCTTTGTCACACTGCACTGGATGGTAAATTCCAGTAAGTGATGATCACTGTCGCCCAGGTGGTTGAGCACCCATAGTCCCCTCACCAGGTGGTCAGGACCAGGTCCAACAAGGTTAAGATAATTACTTAGTAGACACCGTTGGGGACAGGGAACTCACCCAGGGTGAATGTTGCCTGATTAAGAGCCAGTGACTATTAAAGTCCATGGAAAAGGGTTTTTCTTTACCCCCTGGGGCATGGTGTGAGGAGATTCAGTGGGTGAAATCCAGGAGTGGCAAACACAGTGCTGGAACGGATCACTGATAAAACCAGGTGACCAGGTGAGGGTAAATACAATAATCAGTGAAGCAAAGAGTTAAAAGAGAGAGAGAGAGGTTCCACAGAGAAGGAATCTGCTGATACATGTGAAGAAAGGAAAGAGAGTAAGACTGGAGGTGAACTGACAGGCTCAGGGGAGTGGGTTGCACGGCAGCAGAGAATGAAGGAAGACCACATGCTGTGAGAACATCTGGGGTTATCCACAACATGGGGGGAATTTACTAGTAAAGCATTTTACTTTTATTCTACTTCTGAGGTGATTTACTACAGCCTCTCTCATTATGGAATTAATTTCTTATTCTTCCATCACTTCAAGGTGTGGCAGGATAGGCCAGGGAAGGAAATTTAATTATCCACCCCCAGTAACAATTGGTTTGCTTGTTTGTCACATAAAGAATATGTTTTAAATTGGAAGGGCTGGCTGAGGACCTGTGGAACTGACTGTAGGTTGGGGCCTGGACTCAAAAACTCACAGGGATGGATGGTGGCCAGCCGTCTTTCCTAACCAGTGGTGGAACTAGGGCCCACTGACCTAATTGTTGTCTCTGGAAGCAAAAGGCTTACCGAATTTGAGTAGTCAGCACCACCCTGGGTACAAATTAGGGGAGAGTTTCTTTTGACCCCAAGATGCTTACATCCCAACCTCCAGGGACACTGAAGGTTTTGAAAAGCAGTCCTTTCAGGTTGGGGGAAGGCTGGTAAGAGGCTGAGTAATAGGTTCAGGGTACAATGTGAACTTAGTGGCTCCACAGAAGACTCCATAGAACCAGGGTCATCTCATAGCCCACCTTAGGGAGATGGTGTGCCTATAGAAGAAAGACCCTACTTCATACAGAGACATCTGGAAGGCCCATTCTTTGTCCTGCCCTATGGCCAGATGGCTCAGGTAAATGACATGATGTCAGATCCTCACCTAGCTGCCCAAGATCCTCACTTCAAGCTACATGGGTATGCTCTTATGGTATCCTGGGACAGGATGACTAGAACCTGTAAGTCCCAGTTGCTGGTGCCAAAATTACATAGCAAGCAGTGGTCCATGACATACCTTTGGAGCACCACCTGGATGTTGAGAAAATACAGGGATGGGGGTATTTCCTAGATTCTTTTGGTCCAGAATTTACAAGGACATTAAAGATTACATTGCATCTTGCCTTGAGTGCCAGTTAGTGACCCCATGCTCAAGGTATTGGCAGTGCTGCCCTTGGTGGGTACCCACTTTGAATGTATCAGGATAGATTTAGTTTGGTCCTAGGAACTGAACATAAGCAGGTGTTTTATCCTCATGCTCATGCACCAAGTTATCCCATGCCCAGATGTGTTAGTGATTCTTAATGCTTTGGTCAAAACAGTGGCCACAGAACAGGTAAAAATATTCTCATAGGTGGGTCTTTTATGAGAAGAGTTGGGTCAGGGACAGTACTGACTGACAATGGCATGGTCTTTGTATCTTGGCTTTTACAAAAGATATAAACACTAATAAAATCCACCCAGTCAGGACCTGTGTTTGCCACCCCAGAAAGATGGGCTACTGGAAACATTTAACTAACTTTTAAGGGGATGGTGAGAAAGTTGAGAAAGTTTGTAGCTAGAAAACCTCAAAGGTGGAGTGCACTCTTGCTGTACTTGCTGTTTGGTAAGATTCCTCAATCTTCCATGGGATTCTCCCCTTTTGTATTTTTTTTTTTTTAATGCATGGCAGTTCCAGAGTATATTGGGCCTCCTTCATGAAACCTGGCAGACACAGGGCATGACATCTCAAAATGCCATCAAGTATATTCTCAAGCTATAATAATCATAGAAAAATTAGGGTTGGAAGGAACCTTGGGAGGTCATCTAGTCTAACTTCCTGATCAAAGGAGGACCATCTCCAAGTAAATCATTCCAACCAGGGCTTTGTCAAATTGGGCCTAACAAACTTTCAAGGATGGGGATTGCATGACTTCCCTAGATAACCTGTTTCAGTGTTTCACCACCTTTATAGTGAGAGAGTTTTTCCTAATATCTATCCTAAGCCTGCCTTACTGCAACTTAAGACCATTGCTCCTTTTCTATCATCTGTCACTACTGAGAACAGAGAGTACTGTCTTTCAGATAGATAAGGCTGCTACCAAATCACCTCTCAGTGTTCTCTTTTAAAAACAAAATAAACCCAGTTCATAGTTCCATAGTTGGTAGGGTCAGAAGGGACTTAAGCAGATCATCAAGTCTGACCCCCTGCCATGACAGGAAAGAGTACTGGGGTCAAATGACCTGTTACCTCTCAGCTGTGTGTTCTGGGGAACCCTGGCACAGGATGAAGCCTGTCTGACTCACAAAGAATTCCCCCTCCCTCCCTCCCTTCCTTTACCTAAATGAAACTGATTAAGATGCAGTGGGAGACATACCTGAAACCCTCCAGATAAGGGTGACAACTGCCCTAGGTCTCATTTGCATCTGAGATGGAACCTGATAACCATTCATTTACATGGGAGATGGAAAACAGAACACTTGAAGCAGAGACTGCAGTGAATTCTGGGACCAGAGAAACAGGGCGGTACTGCATGATGGGGAATCTGTGCTCCAAATGCTAATCAAGCCACATTTACATACACCCAGCTCAGCATTTATCAGACCAGTTCTAATCTGGATTTACAAAGCCCCCCCCTCTAAGTTTAATAGGCACCTCAGGCTGAACATTCCCTGGTCCCACTATAGGAAGCCTATTTAAACTTGATTGACTAAAACTTGGTTGACAGGTTAGGAAATGCTGAGGCAAGAGACCAAGTCAGAGGAGGTATGGGCAACATTTGAACAATGGTAAAAGGGTTCATCACAGCATCCAGCCTGTTGGAAGCCTGACCACAGGTGTTGTCATACTTTTCCTGGGATAACTGGTGGAAGTCCTCCTGCCCAAAGGTTATGAACACTCCAATAATGACCTTAAGTCTGTTAAAAGACTATAGAAAGATCTGGAAAAGTCATGCTAAGCTGAGGCTTGTTCACAACAAGTATAAATCCAAAACCCTGATGCTGCAAGCTACCTATTGTTTCTGAAGAAACCATGAGATATCCCATCAGTATATCTATTCTCCATAGCAATTTCAAGCTGGCTCCCAAGTATCTGGTTACTCTCTAACCTTATGTGTTTCCTTATTATCAATTAGCTTCTTGAGATGTTCCAAACCAGATAACCCCTTGTCAATAGAAAAGACAATGATTTACACTATTGAAAATGCTTTGAAGAAGCTGAACTGAGGGTATAAA
>JAGPOW010002492.1:140562-162681 GCA_030014935.1 Caiman crocodilus | reverse complement strand
AACCAGATAACCCCTTGTCAATAGAAAAGACAATGATTTACACTATTGAAAATGCTTTGAAGAAGCTGAACTGAGGGTATAAAAATCTGTAAAAAAGCAACTGTGTGTGTGCTTCAAGAAGAAAAAAATCCCTCTGATACCATCCACTGTTCTTCTCAAGAGGTTGGATGAAACATATTGTCTCCTTCTCTTGGAAGTTGGTTCCAGATCCTAGCTGCCCTGACAGTGAAATAGCGCCTCCTGATGTCTAGTCTGAATCTACCCTTTGCCAGTTTGTGACCATTATTTCTAGTCACTCCTGGTAGTACTCGGGGACCCAGGTGGGGAAGTCAGGGTCTGGAAGAGGCAGTGGAGGTTGGGGGGTGCTTAGGGGGACTGGGAGAGGAGGCATTGGATGGGGCCTGGCCAGGGTCCTGTTACTGGGTGTGCCTGTTCCTTAAGGAAAGGACAAGGTTCTGGAAGGAACTGAGTTAGTAGGCAGGGGAGCACCAGACTGGAAAGGAGTGGGGCTTAACTGGGAGATAAACTAAGAGCCAGAGCTGTGACAGACAATCTTATCTCAGCTGCTGACATGGAGGGAGCTCCTGAGCAAGCAGCAGACAGAAGGAGACCTTGCACTCCCAGGGGTTAAGAGAAGGCAGCCTTAGATATGAGGTAGGGTGAAGTAGTTTATGGATTGAGATAAGCAGCAGTGCTGGTGTCAACTAGCCCAGGAGCATGTCTAGGGCTCCTGTGGGTTGTAACCAAAGGCCAAGGAGCAGGGCCACTGCTGGGACGCCTGGGTGTAAGGCTGGAACACAGTTACAGGGCAAAAAAGTGGTTAGAGGGATCCCAGGGCCCAGTCCAAGAGGTCAAGGTGCAAGTAGGAAGCACCATATCCAGGGCTAAGGATCCCAAGGCCAGAAAGCCCAGGACAAAATTACCAAGAGGAGAGGCCTGGAGTCTGTGATATGTTCAAGGTGGGGCCAGGACCCAGACAGTGACAGGGCCTGAGTCCCAGGTGGGGTAGGGAATACAAGCCAGACCAAAGAGGTGCACAGAAGACCTGAGCCCAGGAGGGTGCAGAAACATTGATGTCACAGGGACTTCAAATCCCAGCAATGGCAGAGACTGGGTCCTGGTATAGGCCTAGGAGTGGTGCTAAGTAATAACATCCTTGAGATATGGACATGGATATTGGGAAGTACACATATTAGCCCCTAAGGCAATGAGTAGGGTCATGTGTACTCATGAAGAGGAGAGCTGACTTGGGAAGCTCTGGGGTGCCTCCCTTTAAAAAAAAAAATTGTATCAAGGCATGACAGGTGAGGAGAAGGGTGATTGCCCAGAGATAGCAGAGTAGACAAGGGCAGAAGGACTTTTAGTGGCAAAACAGCCACCCCTGGAATTGGACACTGTTACAATTACTGACACTGATCCAGCCATCTTATTACTACCCTGTGCTACTCACCCATGTGGGTGGTATTGCCAGGGGTGATCCTGAGCGGATCAAAAGTGACTGAAGGAATCTGGGTGCAAGGCTGAAGACAACAGGGATTCAGGTGGTGTTCTCCTCAATCCTTCCATTCCAGTGGAAGGGCTCAGGAAGACGGGGACGCATCCTGCAGACCAATACATGGCAACACAACTGGTGTCACCAGCAGGGCTTTGGCTTCTTTGAGCATGGGATGTTGTTGCAAGAAGGAGGATTCTTAGGAAGAGACAGGATCTACCTGACAAGGAAAGGGAACATAATCTTTGCAGAAAGGCCCACTAACCTAATGAGGAGGGCTTTAAACTAGGTTAGCCAGGGGGATGAAGATCAAAGCCTTGAGGTAAGTGGGTTCCCCTGGCTGGAGAAAGCACAACCAAAAGTGGGCAACAGGAGATGTCTTCTCATTTTTTCTGAGAAAGTAGGGCAATTTACCCCAGGTGCTCAGAGCTCCAGGATGAAGCAGGAGATAGGCCTGTTGAAAGACTCTGGGCTAGGGTAAGAGGGGAGACCAACAAGGGTTATGTGGTGGGCATCTGCTATAGACGACTAGGCCAGGAGCATAAGGTAGATGAAGTTTTCTTCAAATGGGTAGTGGAAGTTTCCTGATCACAGACCTTGGTTCTCATGGGGGACTTCAGTAATCTAGCATCTGCTGGGAGGGCAATACAGCATTGCACAGAGAATCCAGGGAGTTTTTTGAAAGTATTGGAGACAACTTCCTGGTGCAAGTACTGGAGAGACCAACTAGGAGCCTTGCTTTTCTTAACCTGTTGCTCACAAAGAGGGAAGAATTGGTAGGGTATATAAAAGTGGATGGCAAGTTGGGCAGCTGTGATCATGAGATAATTGAGTTCAGGATCCTGAGGAAAGGAAGGAAGGAGGCCCCCAGAGTAAGGACCCTGGACTTAAAGGATATTTGTACACAACACCTTTTTTGCCTTTTTTTGCACTGCAACTGCATGACTGTTTGAACGAGTGGAATTTCTGAATGCTTTAAAAGTCTTTCTGGTGTATTAAACTAAAACTCCTCAGACATAGTATAGTTTGAATCACCAGGAATTAAAGCGGCACACCCATGGATTCCTTGAGTACAAACACAAAGGCACTCAAAGGTGTGTAATTGCTCTCTTTTTCCACCAGGTGGCACTGTGACTTTTTTCTAGTTTACCCCTCTGTGCACCAAATATCTCTTGGAATTGCTGCCGCTTTGGGGTGTGGTTTTTTTCTCATTCCATGTACCAGCTCCCTGCTTGCACAGCTACGGGGCAGGCCACAAGGTGGGTGGGGGGCCCAGGCCATGGGATGGGGAACCCATGGCCCCAAAGAATCTTAATCTACCTCTGCCCATCCCCCTCCCCCCCCATCTGCCATGCTGCTGCCATTCGGCTTGGGAATTCCCTGAGGTTTAACCTGCTCTGCTGTTTCAAAGAAATTGCAAGTGAGGATAGATACCAGACACAAAAGAAAAGAAGGCAAATAATTCTCTTTTACATAATTAACCTTTAATGGTTTATCCACCTAAACTTTACAAAAATAACAATCCAACCATTACAGAATTTTCTAGGTAAACAATGTGCAAGAAACAGTAATCACTCTTCAACTTAATAAACTCATGGAGCCGAGTGACACAGTTACATTTGTAGAAAACCAAGCAGGAAAAAAAATGTTCTATTCACATTTCAACAACTAAAAGCTAAAATTATCCATCATCATCATCATCATCAGGGAAGAGGATACCCACCCCCCACGTGAAGGACACTGAGCAGACAGGGGACCCCAGCCCCTCTTGGGCACATATCCAAGGGAGGCAGCACAGGCAGGCAAAGAGGAGATAGAGGCACCTGGCAGATGGGCATGGGTAATATCGTCACTCTTGTGAGGTAACAAATGTTAGTAAATTGTAAGGAAGGCAGGGCTTGAACCCCCTTTTTGCCCCTGTGTAGATACTGTTTACCTCAAGAAGGTGAGGAGGTTTGTTTTTTCAATCACTTTGGGTGCTCTTTGGAGAAAGGCTGGCTGAAACCATTATCAGTATTATCATCATCATTATCATTATAATTAATATATTTTTTCATGGTTATTATCATTATCATAATCACTTATAATGATATAATCATAATCATTATTATTAGGCAAGAGGGAACCCTCTGCCTGGCAGACATTGAGCAGACAAGGGACCTGAAGCCCACTTGGGCAGATGCCCAAGGGAGGCAGCACAGGCAGGCCAAGATGCCAATAGAGGCAGAACTGAGAGGCAGGAATTGAAGTTTGACAGATCACAGTTCATGGAAATGTTTCTAAAGAAGTTAACTGGTCTCACAAGGTAAAGGGCATATTCATTATTATTATTAGACAAGAGGGTACCCCTGCCCCCGGCAGCCACAGGACACCGAGCTGAGAGGGGACCCTAAGCCCACTTGGGCACACACCAAAGGGAGGTAATATAGGCAGGCAGATAAAGGCAGGAGGACATTATCATTATCAATTATAATTGCATGATCATAATTGTTATTATTATTAGGCAAGAGGGCACCTGCCAGCTGTAGCACTGGCAGGAAGAGAGGAGAAAGAGGTACCTGGTAGGTGAGCATTAGCAACATTGCCACTCATATGTTAATGAATGGCAAGGAAGGCAGGGTTTGAAGCCCCTTTTTCTCCCTGCGTAGAAACTATTTACCTTGAAAAGAAGAAGGGATTTATTTTCATAATCACTTTGGATGCTCTTTGAAGAAAGGCTGGCCGAAACCATTTTAATTATCATTATCATCGTCATCATCATCATTATTATATATTTTTTCATTATGTTCAGCATGAGGCTGCATAGGCAGGCAGAGAGGTGATACAGGTAGAGGGCTGATCTTCCCAAAGGCCATTCCAGGAAATGCCCACCATAAGGCAGAGTGCATGCACAAGGAGCAGAATCATCATCACCAGTATCATTAATATATTTTTTCATTATTATTATCATTATGATTATCATTTATAATTGTATGATCTTAATCATTCTTATTATTAGGCTGAGAGGGGACCCCAAGTCCACTTGGTCAGACACCCAAGGCGAGCAGCATAGGCAGGCCAAGCGGTTAGTAGAGGAAGAGCAACGAAGCAGGGCTTGAAGTGTAAAAGAGTACACTTCACAGAAACATCTCAAAAGGCATTAATTGGGCTCATTGTCCTCACAAGGTAAACTGCATGTGTTGCCATCAACATTGTTTATTTCCTCTTTAATCTCTGAAGATTACAAAAATAATAATTCAAGTAACATATGTGTAGGTTATATCAAAATAACATAAAAAGAAAGAGCAAACTCAGAACTACCAT
This sequence comes from Caiman crocodilus, assembly GCA_030014935.1. Lineage (NCBI taxonomy): Eukaryota > Metazoa > Chordata > Crocodylia > Alligatoridae > Caiman > Caiman crocodilus. Next base: position 157,886 of record JAGPOW010002492.1, on the reverse strand, counting down.
TTCAATCTTATGCTTGGAGACAGAGCAAAGTATCAGAAGTGCCAAATAAAAACTTTACTGGTGAAGACAAAGCTTTAAACCCCTTTTTGTCTCTGTTTAGAAACTATGTACCTCAAGGACAGAAGGGGGGTTATTTTTTTAATCACCTCAGCTGCTCTTTGAAGAAAGGCTGCCTGAAACCATTATCAGTATCATCACCATCATTATCATTATGCTATTGTTTCATTATTATTATCATTATGATTATCATTTATAAGTGTTTGATCATAATTATTCTTATTATTAGGCAAGGAGGCACCCCCAGGCACAGGACACTGAGCAGATAGGGGACCCCAAAGCCACATGGGCAGATAACCAAGAGAGGCAGCACAGACAGGCAGAGAGGTCAATGGAGATAGGCATCTGGCAGGCAGACATTGCAAACATTGCCACTCGTGTGAGGCAGCAAATGTTAGTGACTGGGGGTGGGGGGTGGCGGTATTATTATTTTTAATGAATTCTGGTCCTCTTTGGAATTCTAGCCTCCAGAAAGGTTTTCAGGGGACTTTTTTAAGGCCACCAACAGAATATTGACCTGTTAACAGTGTAATATTCATACTGTATCATTATGATTGTCATTGTAACAAACTTTATTATTGTATTTTATCATTTTACCATAATTTATCATCAACTTTTATCAGTATCATTATCACGAGGCCACTCTCTCCCCATGGCCATTAACATGTGTCCACTGTACATTTTATTTTTTTACATGCCTCAACCAGACTGCGCAGGATGTGATTGAGTGTCCAGATATCATTCTCAGGCTTTGTATGTGCTCTGCTTTTCTTCTTCGGCAGGCGACAGTGCTGGCAGCATAGCAATTGGAGCTGAAACCAGGAAGGAAGGAATGTGTGGGGGCAAGAATGGACCAGTGCATAGGAAGGTTTACGGAAAAACCACTAAGAAGGGCGTGCCCTGAATGTGTGAACAGTATTCACCAGCAAGCAGACAGAGCCTCAATGCTGTGTATTGCCCTTCACCTTTCTGCACGACAATCAATCCCATCCCTCCCGCAACCCCCCAGTTAGTAGAAAGTTGAAGTGAACAATGCTCTGCTCTTCCATGTATTGTGCCACTTGTCTGCATTCACGCACCCATTCCCCCCCCCCCCATCCTGGGGCGCAGCCTACTCTCAGGTGTCACCTACCATGGCTAGGGATGCCAATTATGGAGGATGTCAAAATTCCCTCTTGAAACTCCACATTGGAAAGCAGCTCTCATCCTGCACACCACCACTGCATTCTTGTGCCTCTGATGGGTGATTCTCCGTGGATACATGCAAGAAATTCAGAGGGCCATGTTGCCCTAGTCTTACATACCGTGGCTGGCTGACTTCTTTTGCCTCCAGTGTGCTGTCTTCTTTCTTCAGCCTCAGACATCTTGGATTAATACAGTGTATGTGTACCCTGACCACTGCTCCCACAATTTATAGGGCTGTTGTTCAGTGAGTCAGGAAAAGTTGACCCTCCCCTCACTCACATTTCAGTGAAAAAAACAAACAAACCTGTCAGTGCAGACATGCTGGCACCATCCTGGCAATTATTTTGCCAAAGAGTACCAAAACCCTGTGCCAAAAGAGCACTCCAAAAAAACCCACCAAAAAAAGGGCCAAAAGAGTGCTAAAAACCTCAGCTCACAGATCCCACATCCTTAGACCCACACCTTGCAACACCCACCCACAGATTTTTTTTTTCCTTGTGCTGGCTGAGATTGCTCAAGTAAGGTTGCCCCACAGTCAGATTCATGGCAACAGTGTTCCTGAAATCTGCAAAATTCCCTTCCCCCACACCCCCAATCCCCTTTCAGTGCAAAGTGTATCAATTGGTACAGACATACTGGCACCATCCTGGTAAATTTTTTGCTAGGAGCACCAAAAAGGGTTGTAGGTAAAAAAAGAGCTATGTAGTATTGGGGATATCTAGGAAGGTGGCCCACAGGGTCCCAAAGGTCATCTGCAAGTCACCTACATGTGTCAAGGTACTATGCAGAGATTGCAGGTAGTCCCCCTAGCTACCATCTGAGCTCACTCAGACCCACATCCTCACCCCCACCCCTGCCTGTCCCAGCCTTGTCCTGGCCTGGGTGGCAATAGCACCTGCCCCCCACCCAAATGCATGCAGTGCCATAGCTGTAGTGTTTTTCTTTCCTTTTTGTGCTGGCCATTGCACAAGGAAGGTTTTATGGGTTTAATTAAACCCATCTACTTAAAGTACCTTGGCTGCCACAAGGAAGGTTTTATATTTTAAAAAAGGGCATTTAGCACCTTCTCAGGCTGAGCACAGGCGAAGATGAGAGGGATTTTTGAAAGTTTATTCCCCCTTCCACACCAGTGTTTGAAAGCAGTGAGTTACTTGGGCTTCTTTCCCTTTGCCCGTTCTTGCTCTCTGAAGCTGACCTTCCCCTTGCTTCCTGAACTGCAGAGTTGCCTGCCTGGCCCTGATCACACTCGTGCACCCCTTGGCTGACTGCACTGTGTTTTCGGGAGCAGGCTCAGATGTAAGCTCCTGGCTACCTTCTGGACAAAGGCAAGCCGAGCAGAGCTACTGTGCCCTTTCTAGGATGGTACCTGGTTTGGGATGCTGCCATTGTTCAAATCATGGAGGACATCCTTAATCAAGTCTTGGGTCATCTGCACATTGACACAGCACTGTGTGGCCATGTCCAGAAACTGCCCTTTGTGGTCTAAATGCTGCTTCTGCAATTCAGTCATGTCCATGCTTTGGTTCTCGTGGTCCTCATCAGACCTAAGTGCCTCACAGACTTTGTCCCACCAACCATCTGTGGCTACCATTTGGGTTTGTGCTGCCTTGACCAAAGCCTCCATGATGCTGTCTCTGCACCATTGCTGCCTGTGGTGATAATCATGTGAATGCTTCGATGTAGTGAGAGCTGGTGTCTGAGGTTTGGAGGCACATCCCCAGCTGGCTTCAGTCGTGGTAGCTGGTAACAAAAGGAAAACAAAAAGCATTCCTGGTGTGGTCAAACATCCTTCCTGCACCCTCCAAGCATTCAAGAAGATGATAACCCACTTCCAGCCCACCCCTCACCACCCATGATGAAACTGCCCACAGGCACTGAAACAGTGTCTGCCAGAGAACGGTTTCTGTTCCTGAGACAAGAGGATGCATGAGCGGGGACTTACAAGTATTGTGGAATAGGCATTATATGTGGGCCACTCTGTCAGGCACTGTTCGGGTACATGTGGGTTAGGTGTGTAGTGGGGATTAGTGCATATAGTGCTGGAGGTTGATCACCATGCTATTTTGAGGGTAGGTGAAGGGTATTTCAGCACACCACAAACTCTTCATTTTCCTTTAACTGTTTTCAGCTACCACATGAAATGCCAGCAGGGGATGTGGCACTGATCAGGGATTTGTACATTTTTGGAAATGTGAATTGTTTCCATCAGGGCAGACCCACAATTTTTTTTCATTGTTTTTGATGGAAACAATTCACATTACCTAATTTTACAAATTGTGCCCCTTTGAGAGGTGTTAATATGGCAGCTATTGAGACATGGCCCTGTCCATCACACACCTCTGTTTCAAACCTTGGCTAGTGTGGAGGACAGGCATTTCATGGGGAGAACTGCTTTGCAAGTCAGAGGACTTTTTCTAGGGTTCTTGCAAGGCAACTGTTTTTTTCTCACAGGGCAACTGTGTTGGTTACTGTTATCTTTTAAGTCAGGCCACATTGTCTTACCGAAAGATCCTGTTTTATCTTTCTTTTTGCAAGATTTTTTCTCAAACGAACAATCTTCACTTTCCTTCATAGAAGCACTTTTTAAAACCTCTGATGTTTTCTGACTAGTGTATTCAAACAAATTTTCCCAGTCCATACGGTTAGAAGGATGCTTAGAAGCATCACTTTCCTATAAGCACAATTTTCAAAAGGATGATTGTGTGCATCCAAAACACGACTTTTAACTTTGCATTTTCTGCATGACAATATAAAAGTATTATTTTCATCAGCTATTAAGTTAGAATCTGTTAAAATGTTTCTTATTTCAGAAGCACAGTGGTTATTTTCTTGAAAGTGGATACACATTTTGTCAATACAGTCTATCTTGCCATCATGAGATTTAACACTTTCAGGATATTGAATGCATCTGTTTACACTTTTATCATTATATTAGGATTTTTCAGGAGTATGTCTTCGGCTATCCTCATGCACTATTAAAGTAACAGGCTGCAGTTCCTGAGATTTCTGACCTTCATCCACTGAGGCACATTTATCTTGTTTAAAATAGTTTGCTTGTGTCAAAGACTGTCTTTTATTCTGCTTCCTAAAGGGAAAAATAACATTTACCCATCTGATTAGAAATATAAGATTTTTCATCTGTACACATTTTATTCTGCACATCTCAAACTTTGCTCTGGCTCCAAGCATAAAGTAGTGGTTCTGAATTTGCCCTTTCTTTTTCTTTTCTTTTGAGATAAACTACACGTTATTTGAATTATTATTTTTGTAATTTTCAGAGAATAAAGAGGTAATGACAACACATGCAACTTGTCAATACCTTTCTGAGATCCAAACTGTAGGCAGCAGTTCAAATCCACAACACTGAGAAATTGAATCAGGGCTCTCACAGGGCAACAGTTTGTTTGTTTGTTTTTTTATGGGGAGACATTGGTTTGAAGTTAGCGTTATTGAAGGTTAGGCTTTTTTCAGAAGAGGTGTCTTTTTTAAAGTTCAATAACCCAAGAATGAGGAGGAAAACCTGATGACTATCTACCATTTTCTGAGTAGATTCTTCTTGGGTGTCCCTGTGCATTGATCTTGTAAAAGCAATTATCATGAACCCAGGGCACCATTGGTCATCCTACTAAACCCCACATTTGATTTTGAAGTGGACAGGCATGTGATATATCATCTTCTCCACACCCATCAAGCACGGAAAAGGGGAAACACTCTGCTGTTCCAATGCCCATTGCATGGAAACCTGACTGGTCTACTCCTTGACATGCACATAAGAGGTCACTTGCAATGCTAATTGATTGAATACCGAACACCACCACCTCCCCTGCTTGGTAATGGTGTTGTGATCTGAGAAGTGGCCCTGCTGTGTACATGCAATCAATCTTGCTTCATGGAATCCAGATGAGATGAGTGAGAAGGATCAAATGGAGATTCAGGAAGAAATGTGAGAGGACAGGGACATGAAAAATGGTGACAACATGAATGAAGACATTGAAATGAAGCATCTGGATGACATGGATAAGGAGGAAGAAGAGGACAAGGAGGAGGAGGAGAAACTGTTGCTAAGTACTCTGCTGCTGGCCTTGGACTTACTGCATAAAACAAAAGTGCAGCTAATGACAGTAGTGTATGCTATGATCCTGCTTCTAAACACTTGTGATGAGGTGCCTGCACGTAGGCATGCCTCACAACAAAAAACCAAACAGATCTGTGGTGAAGTGGAATAGCCAAGAGGCAAGCACAGAAGCGGATGCTGACCGGGCATTGTGGATAACCCTCAGGAGCAACAACCACAGGGTCTGGGCCCTAGGGCTGTATGAAACTTGAATTTGCAATTTGATTCAGAGAAGATTCAGCGATTTGGAGATTTGGATGGCAATCTTTAGGGGGAAAAATAAACTTAAAAAAGGGAGGGGGAGCAGGGGGGAGGGAAGGGCTGACATCTCTAGCTGGCCAGTGACTGTGACTTCTCTTTGACTGCCCTTTCAATCAAAGTATCTGGGGGGAGGGACATAGAAACAGCATAAAAGCCTCTGTCCGCATACTTTTCTGCTCCTTTCCTGAGCTGTTTCTGCCTGAGCAACAGCATCTAAAAGGTACTGTGGCTACTGGCCTGGCTTCCCACTAAGTGGCCTGCTACTTTTTCCTGTTAGAAAGGATTGGATAGGATATAGCTTAGTTTAGCCTAGCTTAGCTTAGAATCTCTCAACTTAATACTTATCCAATTCATTTCTTTCAATTCATATTTCTTTTCTATTTCTTTTTTTCTTTTTTCTTTTTTTGCAATACTTTAAAAAAAGAAAGCTCAGTGTTTTCTCTGGCAGTGTGATCCATCACTGTACAGGGAAGCACACATTTCACACACATACTCACATACACATAGAATAAGTCAGATATTCATAGAAGAAGAGATTCAGAATCAGATTATATATAGTTATTAATACTATTATGGTTATTTTGCATACAGACAAAAGACAATACAGAAGTCAGATAGAGATTCAGATTGAGACTAACATGGAAGGTCTTTGAAGGAGATATATCATTTTTGGTACACGTTACAACACAGAAGAAGAACAAGATGTACAGTAGTCACACATTCACATTAATAGCACATCACAGAAGAAGACACCATATATACTTATTAATCAAAGCAGAGTCCAGTGCACGCACGCAACATGGCGGGAATAAAATGCATAACGGTGTCACACTCCACATTCAGAATTCATAGTAAATAAATACATCACAGCAGAGAAGAAGACAGATAAACAGACAGCACACATTTTTTACATAGTTCTTCATACTTATTACTGAATCAAAGAATAAAAGCAGAGTCCAGTGCATGCACACAACACAGCAGAATAAAACACACACCACAAAAGGAGTGACACATACCTTATGCGGCATAGGAAAGATTAATATGGAGTGTGCTGGAGAGACAGGTGCCAGGTCTTCTGACAGGGGAGGGAGAGGGGGTAGGGGGACAACTAAAGCTGCAAATTCCACCCCCCTCCCCCAAACACATCCTCTTCCCAAGCAGCCATGAGGCTTCTGCTGCCAGTGGAAGATAGGAGGTGGGAGAACTACCTGTACCTGACATCACTGCACCTAACTCCAGAAAAAGCTACCAGCAGCAGAATCACTGTCTCCTCCATCCCAATTTCATCTACCAGCATGAGCCTCCCACTGCTAGAGGAGGAGCTGGAGCTGGAACCAGGGGACCTGAGCACCCTATCTCAAGGAATTCTGGGGACTGAAGGGGAATCAGAGTTTGTGCTCCCTAGCCCTCAAAGCTCCCTCAGACCCAGGTCTCCTTCTCCAGAAAGCAGCACCTCAGAGCAGGCTGAGATTGTGGAGGTTGTCAGGCAAGTGGCTCAGCAGCCCCTCCTGCTGTTGTGCCTCAGCCTGCTGAGGAGGGGGATAAAGCAGCATCCTCACCTTCAACCCAGAAGCAGGTGAGTAGCATAGTGTGGGATCATTTTGAGCTGGCAGATGATCCCAGGTTTGCTATCTTCCAGAACTGCCAAAGGCAGATCAGCCAGGTCAAGAAAATGAAACACTTCACCACCATGGTGATGGTGCTGCTTCTCAGGAGGCAGCATCCCCTTGCCCTCCTTCCTGCTCAGCCTGGCACCAGGGCAAGCATGCCCAAAGGAAAATCCCCAGTCACTCCAAAGCTCCCAATGCCCACGAATGCTTGCTCTGGATAGCCATCCCTTCTCCAGAGTTGAGCAGTCAGGGTTCAGGTGGCTCATGGCACTTGTGGCCCCATCTTATCAAGTGCCCACATGCACCACATTTAACAGAATGGTGGTGCCCTCCCTGTATGAGGCATGCAGGGAGCACTTGAGGGAGGAGCTTTACAAGGTAGGGCCGCAGATAGCCTTGCAATTCACCTTGGACATATGGAGTAGTTGGGGTGGCCATCATGCCTACCTTTCCCTCACAGGGCACTGGTGTGATCAGTCAGTCCATTGGTGGGCTCTCCTCTGAGCCAAGGTGCTGTATGAGTCCCATACTGCAAGGGAGATCATGTCACCATGAACCACATGGTGCACGAGTGCCTCGTTGGGCAGATCACCCGTGGATTCATGGTCACTGACAATGGTGCCAGTATGGTCCAGGTTGTCTGTGATGCAAACTTGGAATGCAGGCTGTGCCTCATAGTCAGGGATGCTGTGCAGGGGGACAGGGCTGCAGGTGATGGTGCCGCCACTATTACCACTACAAGCCAGATGATTTCAAAGTGAAGGAAGGTGGTGGGCTACTTCCAACACACCATCAAGTGGGGCAAGATGCTGCAGGAGAAACAGGCAGAGCTGAACATCCCACAGCCCAAAATCATAACAGGATGTGGAGACTTGGTGGAACTCCACATACCTGATGCTCAAAAGGCTGGTGCAGCAACAGAAGTCCATCCATGAGATGGTCTTGCTTGGGGTGATTGGGATCAGTGGCCCCCTGAACAGAGCTGAGTGTTGTACCATATCCCACATCTTGGTGGTCCTCCAGCCCTTCCTTGAGGACACCAAGACCCTTAGCCCTGGTGATGGCCTCCTCAGCCAAGTGGTCCCCATAGTGAGGGATCTTGAGAACCAAATGGAAAGCTTCAAGTGAATCAATGTTCCTGGCACTGGTGAGGTAGCTGAAGGAGGGCATCAGGAGATGGCATGATCTCTTGCAGTCCAGTACGGTCCACATCCTTGTGGACATGAGTGACCCGAGGGTGAAGGGGACCATGTGTACTGGCAGCACCAAACCCCTCAATTACTGGACTCCGCTGCTGGTCAACAAAGTCAGGGAGGATGAAGGGCAGAGGTAAGGAGATGTGGAAGAGGGGGATCCACTTTCCCATGCCTCCATTCCAGCCAGTCTCCTCCATGCCAGCCACTGCCATTGTGGGCCAAGGGCATGACTTCAATGCTGGGTTGGAAATGCACCAGATCCCAGCCTCAGGAAGGTAGCACCAAGGCTTCAGTGGCTACCTATATTGCCTAGGATGTAGAGACACTGGACTGCAGCCCTTTGGCCTACTGACCAAACTGCAGCCAGATGTGGCAGGATCTGGCCACGGTTGCCTGGCAACATCTGTCCTATCCACAAACCAGTGTTCCAAGTGAGAGGATGTTCAGCATTGCTGAGGATATTGTACCACCCCAGCACACCTGCTTGGATACTGGTTTGGTGGATAAGCTGATGTTCTTGAAAGTGAACCTCCTGCTGCTGGGGTTCTCCAAGATCCACCTGCAGACAGACTAAGTGCCATCCTCCTCACGCTGTCTGCACGTACTTCCTTTAAAAAAAAACAATTGATGCCCCACTCTCAGATGAAGAGGGCACTGCTCACGGCATCCCCAGCCAGCACAGGAAGAACATGTCCCTGCTGAGCTTGCTCCGCTGTCAGGATGAACTTGGAGGTCTGAACTGAGGCTATGGGGAAGGAGGAGGCCCAAGGTCCTGGGCATGACCACTAAAACTGCACCCTGCCAGAGTAGGGGCCTGGTGGGACTGCTGGTGGTGTGGCAGCCCCATATGTGCCAGGACCAAAGATACTCTGGTGAAAGGCAGGTAGGCGATGCCATGACCTCTAGCTAATGAATGCATCCACACTGTCCTGGCTGGGGAAAGCCCAGATCTGTCACAACTTTGACAGACCTGAGACTTGCAGGTTGCAGTCCAGTTATAAGGCTCCCAGTAAGCTCAGATTAGCTGCTTGGGATAGTTTCATAGTTTCATAGTAGGTAGGATCAGAAGGCACCTAGGCAGATCATCTAGTCCAAATACCTGCCATGGGCAGGAAAAGATGCTGGGGTCAAATTACTCCAGCTAGCTGGCTGTCTAGCCTCCTTTTGAAGACCGCCACGGTAGAGGCAAGAACCACCTCCCTTGGAAGTTGGTTCCAGCTCCTAGCCACCCTGACTGTGAAGTACTGCCTTCTGATATCTAGCCTGAATCTACTGTCAGTCAAATTATGGCCATTGTTCCTTGTTACCCCTGACAGTGCTCAGGAAGAAGACGGACTCTTCTGTTGCCTGCTGGCCCTCCTTGGCAAGTTTATAGGTGGCCACCAGATCCCCTCTCAGCCTTCTTTGGTGAAGACTGAACAGGTTCAGGTCCCATCAGTCTCTCCTCATAGGGCCTGCCCGGTTGCTTCCTAATCATAAGTGTGGCCCTCCTATGGACTCTCTCGATGCTGTCCACATCCCTCCTGAAGTGCAGTGCCCAGAACTGGATGCAGTAATCCAACTGCAGCCTGACCAATGTCGCATAGAGAGGGAGGATCACCTTCTTGGACCTGCTCGTGATGCATGTCTGGATGCATGACAAAGTGCGGTTACCTTTCCTGACCACATCCCCACATTGGTGGCCCATGTCCATCTTAGAATCAATAGTGATTCCAAGATCCTTCTCTGCTTCTGTCCTGATGAGAAGGGAGTTCCCCAGCCTGTAGGTTTGCTGCTGGTTCTTCTAGCAGGTGCACCACCTTGCACTTATCTGTAATGAAATTCATCCTATTCTTATCCACCCACCTCTGTAACCCATCCAGATTTAGTTGTAGCATGTCCCTCTCTTCTAGCATGCTTACTTCTCCCCACATCTTAGTGTCACCTGCGAACTTGAAAAAGGTGCTTTTCACCCCTTCATCCAAATCGCCAATGAAGATATTGAACAGTGAAGGCCCGAGGACCGAGTGCTGGGGAACCCCAGTGCCCTCATCTCTCCAGGTCAAAAATGATCCATTCACCACCACTCTTTGGGTGCAGTCCTCCAGCCAATTTGTGACCCATCTGAACGTGTAGGTGTTGGTACCACACCTACACATTTTAATGAGGATGGGGTGAGAGACAGTGTTGAAAGCCTCCTTAAAGTCCAGGAAGACTACATCTACCATGGCACCTACATCCAAGGCTTTTGTGACCTGGTCATAGAAGGCCACCAGGTTGGTCTGACAATGAACCTGTGTTGATTGCCCCTAGGCATAAACTCCCCTGCTGGCACCTTGCAGAGCTTACCCAGGACTGAAGTAAGACTAACAGGCCTATCGTTTTCTGGGTCCTCTTTCCTCTCTTCTTTGAAAATGGGGACCACATTGACCCTTTTCCAGTCATCAGGCACCTCACAAGAGCAGCACAATGGCTTGTAAAGGTTTTCCAGGAGTCCTGCAATGACATCTACCAGTTCCCTAAGCACTCTAGGGTGAAGATCATCTGGACCTGCTGATTTGAACACATCTAGTTCCTCCAGAAGTTCTCTGACTAGATCCTCACTGACACTGGGTCTGGCTGCGCCTCCCCTGAGTCTGTCCAGAATCCTAGTGGGGCGATGTCCCTGTCCCTGCTCAGAAAAATGAAAACAAAGAATCTGTTAAAGAGATTAGCTTTGTCATCTGGTGCTACTACCAGATTACCTAGGATGTCCTACAGATGTCCCACATTATTTGGCACCTTCTTTTTACCCCCTATGTAGTTAAAAAAGGACTTCTTGTTATCTTTGATCTGGGTCACTAATCACAGTTCCATCTCTGCCTTAGCCTTCCTAATAGCCCTGCTACAATCTTGTGCCAAGGAAGTATAATCCTCCTTGGTGATGGCCCGTCCCTTCCATTGGGTATACACCTCCTTTTTGACTTTGACACATTCATGGATGCTTTTGGTGAACCATGGGGGCTTTGGGGCTCTCTTGCCCCCTTTGATCTGCATGGGGACTATCACGCTTTGGGCTTGGAGGATTGTCTTCTTAAGGAACAACCACTCTTCTTGGACTCCCAATTCCCCTTCCATCCAGGATGGCAGTGTCTCCTGAACTAGTCTCCTTACCTCATTGAAATCCACCCTCCTGAAGTCCAGGGCTGCTGTCTTGCTGCAGGCCTTTGTCACCCTATGCTGGATGGTAAATTCCAGGTGGTCGAGCCCCCGTAGGCCCCTCACCAGGTTGTCGCCTGTGGCCAGTACCAAGTCCAACAAGGCATTTCCCCTGGTGGGAATATGCTCCTCCTGTGTTAGGTGGAGATCCTGTAACTCAGCTAGGAACCTACATGAGCAGCCAGACGTGGCTGACTGCTCTTCCCAGCAGATGTCCAGGTAGTTTGGGTCACCCATGATGACCACATCCTTTGACTTAACTGCTTCCATGAACTGACCTTAGAATTCCCAGTCCAGCTCTTCTTCCTGTTTAGGTGGCCTGTAGTAGACCCCCACTGTTAGGTCCCTTTCCCCCCGACCCCTTTGTATTCTGACCCAGAGCACCTCCATCTGCCCTACGTCAGACCCAGTGCTGTTTGCAGAGGATGTGTATTGCTTTTTGATGTTGAGTGCCACACCTACACTTTTCCTTCTCATTCTATCCCACCTGTACAGCCCTTGATGTTTACCACCCAGTCATGCATTGGATCCCACCAAGTTTCAGTGCCCCACTATATCTGGGTTTGTGTTAGCTAGCAGGAAGGCAAGTTCCTCCTGCTTGTTTCCCATGCTGCGAGCACTAGTGTAGAGGCATTTAAGGCCTGCTGAGAGTATATGTGCCTCCACCCACAATCCTCAGACTGTCCAGGCCCCTGACTCTTACCTGGGTATTTTTTGTGCTCATCACCTGACTTGGCTGGCCTGTTATTGTGAGTGTCTCTTTTTTTGGTGTTCTGTGGCTCCCTTGGACTTCTTCATCCTCCTCCCTTGACATGCCTAGTTTAAAGCCCACTGAGGAGATCAGCAAACCTGGAAGAGAACACACACTTACCTCTGGGGGACAGGTGAAGCCCATCCCACCAGAGCATGTCTCTCATTCTGAAGTGAGGGTTGTGGTCCAGAAAGCCAGCTTTTGCATTTAATAACCCTTTGTTAGGCTGAGGAAGTACTTGCAGTCAATGTGACTCCTGGTCCTGCATGGAAGAAATAGTAAAGAAGCCAGAGGCTGGCCTGGCATGCAATGCAGGCAAGAAAATCAGTCAGTGAAAATGGAAATGGAGGTGTCAAGGGGTGAGGGACAGGCTGGGGTAGGGGCTGGGAATTGGGGGGTAAAAGGCAATATAGCAGTGCAGGTAAAAGTGCAGAGATACCTGGGGTGCACCTGAACACAAATACATATATACTAACACACACATGGTTGCACAGTGACAGCACACCTAATAGACACACACTAGGTGCTCCTACTTAAAAGGAAAGAAGGGTCTGACAGTTCAGTTTGGCTACGTTTGATGCTACTGGTGTTACTGGTGCTGAGCCAGCTAAGTTATTTTGACCTGCTGCTGTTTACAGTGGTGGACTGTGCTGAGACTGTAGAGGAAGAGGAGATCACACTGCTGTGCTGTGCAGAGGCCCCAGCACCAGGAAGGGCACAGCTGAACACAAAAACACACATGCAGTCTCACAGTGAGGGTGCCCCTAACAGACACGCACTAGGTGCTCCTACTAGAGAGGAAAGAAGGGCCTGATAGTTCAGTTTGGCTACCTTTGATGCTCCTGGTGGTGAGCCAGCTAAGTTATTTTGATGTGCCACCATTTACAGTGGAGGACCAGACAAGGCTGTAGGGGAGGAGGAGACCTCACGGGCACACTGCCATGTTGTGAAGAGGCTCCAGCACCAGGAAGTTTGCACCTGAACACACATACACAATGTCACCCACCCATGTCATGAGTTTTGCCTGCCTGCAGCCAGAGATGCAGGGTCCCAGAACCCAGACTCTTCCTGCACCTATCTCCTTGACATCTGGCATGTTTTGTGGCCTCAGCAGGGCCTAGCAACCAGACCTGCAGTAGTTCCACTCTGCCCTCCTGCCCCATGCCCCAAGTCAGACACAGTTATATAAGCATCCATGTCACGAGTTTTGCCTGTTAACAGGCAGAGGTGCAGGGTCCCAGAACCCTGCTGTACCTATCTCCTTGACAGCTATCAGGAATTGTGACTGCATCAGAGCCTAGCACACCTGCAGTTTTCACCCCCCTGTACCTTAACACACACACACAGTGTCACCTATGTCACAAATTTGTGCTTGTCAGTAGTTTGAGTTGCAGTTTCCCAGAAGCCCCTGCACCTATCTCCTTGAAACATGGCAGACTTTGTGCAGGGGCTACTATCCCTGCAGTTTTAACCCCACTGTAGCTTAACAAACGCACGTGGCATGAGTTTTGCTTTAAGAATTTTGAGGTGCTGTTTCCCAGAAACCCCTGCACTTATCCCCTTGACCCTTTGCAGAGTTCATGCCCTCAGCAGAGGACACTATCCCTGCAAGTTTATCCTGAATCAGCCAAATACCAATAAAGTTATAGATATTTCATTGATTCCCTATTATACTCTATGGCTAAATTTCCGAACCTCTTTGAATTGGATCTGAGTGTTCCAAGGCCAATTCAGCTGAATTGAATTGGAAATGCAGTTCAGATCTGTGAATTGAATCGCTGACATCCGAATTGGCCCAATCTGAATTGAATAGTTCCCTATTCACACAGGCCTACTGGGTCCACAAGATGAGCCCAGACTGGTGGGACTGAACTGTAACAGATCACTTGGAATGAACAACAGTGGCTGGAGACATTCCAAATAACCAGGGAGATGTTTATTCACATTGTCTTAATGCTGGGGCCAAAAATTGTGAGGCAGGACACTGTTATGCATCAAGCCATTGCACCAGACAAGAAGGTAGCCATGACCATCATGAAACTGTCCATCCCATCCAGACTCCACTACATAGTGAACTGATTTGGCTTGGCTCCCTGCATGGCCGGGCTGCTGACTTGCAAGGTATGCCAGCTGCTGTAGAACATCACAGCAAACAATTTTATTTTTCTCAGTAATCCATAGGAAGTTCTTAATGGTTTCAATGCCTTGGGCTTCCCTAACTATGTGAGGGATTGATGAATTTCAACAGCACAGATATCCCTATGCAATCTCCCTCGGGGTAGAGGGAGGAGGGAATCATTCACAAAAAAGAGAGGAGTTTCCTCAGTGATCCTGCAATCCATGGTCAATCACCACGGCTGGTTCTTGAGCATTTATACAGGGTGGGCAGGCAGCAAGCATGCATGGCATGCATTTGTTCAGAAACTCTGCTGCCTGGATAAATGGAGAAAGGAAAGGACACTATGCACCCAGAGTCCATGATACAGTGATCGGTGATGTTGCCATCCTCCTACTTATAATACCAGACACTGCCTACTCTCTCAAGCCTTGGCTCCTGAAGGCTTACGGAGGTCATGTTATGGACCCACAGAAGATGGCCTTCAACTACCATCTAAGAAAACACAGGCTGGCTATTGAATAGTAGAGCTGTGCGAGGCTTTGGGCAGAACTTCAGATCTGAAGAATCTTTGGACTCTTCAGGGTCTGAAGCAGCACATCCAGGTCAAAATGTTGGCCTTATTAGGCTTCCTGACATGGTTTGGAGCTTCCAAAGAGTTTCAGATCCACCTTGGAAATCTGGTCCTAGGGTATAATGGGGAAACAATAAACTATCTATAACATTGTTGTTTTTTGTCCAATTTAGATGAAAGTTTCAGGGAAGGTAGACTCTGAAGAGAGGATGGAGCTTGCAAAGGTGCAGAGGTTTGGGGGGAATGGCACTCCAAATTCTTGAAAGCAAAACTCATGTCATATCTAGGTGTTACAACATAGCAGGGTGAAAACTGTCGGAGTGGTAGCTCTTCCTGAGGCCACAACGTCTGCTAAGTTTCAAGCAGATTGGTGCAAGGGTTTTGGGGCAACTGTACCCTACATTCTTGAAAGCAAAACTGTCACATCTATGTGTTACACCACAGGGTAGTCAAAACTGCAAGAGTGGTAGCTCCACAAAGCCTGCCAAGTTTCAAGATCGGTGAAAGGGTTTGGGGGGGGACTGCCCCTCAAGCTTCAGACAAGCAAAATTCATGCCATGGGTGCTTGTGGGACTGTCTCTGTCTCAGGGCATGGGAGACACTACTGCAGGCCTGTCTGCTAACCTACTGTGTTACCAATCAATCAATCATGATTCACTCAGGGACCAGCTCAATACACAGGACCTAGCTACTACATAACAACTTAATGAGCATCAATTAGCACCTACAAAACCAGGCTAAGGAGTGGAAAGAATCAATACAGACAATCAACTGCCCCAAGACAGACACAGTCTTGGCAAGAGTTTTGCCTGTCAGCAGCCAGGGGTGCAGGGCCCCAGAACCCCCCTGAACCAATTTCCTCAACAGCTGGCAAGTGTTGTGGCCTCATCAAGGCCATTAACTCTGCAGCTGTCACCTTGCTGTGCCTTAACACACAGAGGTTTTGAGTGAGTTGTGGGCTGATGAAGCACAAGAGGCAGCAGCAGTGGCCAAACACAGATGTTGGTGGCCAGCACACAGCAAGTTTGGCAGGGTCCCAGGGAGGACAGCAGCATCCAAGGGCAGAGAGGGAGCATGGCCTCCCTGCCCCTAGTCATGTCATAGTTGCCTAACTCCCCCAACCCTCACCTTCTCCTACTGAAGCCTGTCCATCTGAGGATCACCCCATGGCTGAGGATCACCCTATTTGTCACTGGGACCAAAGCCAAAAGGAAGGCCCAGGTACAGCTGAAGACTTCTGACATGGATGACTCCTTCCCCCATCCCACGAGCACTACACAGGAGGGAAGGAGTCCAAGGGTCTCCCCAGCTGTCCCTGACACCCCACCCCCGTGAAAGATGAAATGAGTGATCCCTGTGTAGGATGTTTTGGGGTTGCTGGACAACCCTGAGCAGAAGCTCATGGAGGAGGCCACTCACTTCACTGGCTAGGGCCCATTCCCCAAGACCATGGGCACAAGGCTGAGGCTAAGGCCAACCCAATGAAAGGTGCATCAGTGGAGCCCTCCCCCTCCAATGATCTAGGGGAGATGGGGGTCCTGGGGATCACCCTGGTGATTTCTGGGGGGGGAAGTTCCCTCTCCCATGACCCCGAGACAAGCACTGATGCCACCCCAGTGCCTGATGGGTTTCCTCCTCCCCACCCAGTCAAACACCACTACCAGCCCACCCAATGGTCCCATAGAAAAGAAGTCTGGTTGGGGTCCCCAGACCAACAGTTCAATCTTGTTGGGGGCACCATGAAGATCCCCCACGTCCCTGCTCTCCCCTGCCATCTTGTGAGGGAACCCAAACTTACCTCCTCCCCCATATCAATGGACTGCAGAGCTCTTCTAATCCCAACCAGAGTCCTGGCTCTTTGTGGACACAGGGCTCACATAGTACCTAAAAAAATCTTCTGACCCCCAGGACCAGGAGGAGCATGCCCAAGAGCTGGTGGCCCCCCAGGGGCAAGCTACTTTCTTGACTGCAAGTACACCCAGCAGTTCACCACCAAGGTACAGCTCATCTTGGACTTCTGGGGAGATTTTGGCAACATCATTGCCACTGTGAAATACTCAGAGCAAGATTTCTTTCAAATACTGATTTATTATTTATTAGGTATACTACAGTAGAACCGAGGAACTTAACTGAGAACAGAATTTTGTCCTAAGCACTGTACTTAGTGCTTAGTGTTTTTCCTAAGTATAGCCAGTCCCTGCCCTAAAAAGCCTGACATCTAAACAAACAAGTCAGAAATAAGTTGTGAAGGGAACCCAAGAGCACATAGCAAGTAAGTGGCAG
>JAGPOW010002492.1:126231-140149 GCA_030014935.1 Caiman crocodilus | reverse complement strand
CCTGTGCATGCATGAGAACCAACAAGACTATGAGAGTCTGCGGGTTTAAAAAAAAAACAAAAAACTGAAAAAATTTTCAGTTTGGGACCTGCTCCTTGAAGACATATACAGATGAAAGCCTGCCATGCCCCCAAAAGCTGAAGAACCCCAGTTTGCAGTTCAACTAGATGACATCATCTCACAGAAGGCTGTTTTAAAGGCAGCTGAGACAGGTGGAGCAAGGGACATCCCTGACTGATCCAGATAGCTGGAAGGACCTATAAAAAGAAGGTAACAACAAAGAAAGAGAGGGCCCCCAGAGAAGGGACTGTGATGCAACCAAAAAGGTTGTAACAGTCTACATAGGGGTATAGTATTCAACTGACTGACACAGTCATAGATTGGCAGTAGTGCAGGCAAGTGACCATTATGTGAATGACAGAGAGAAAATACCATGGGATTGGGCAACCGGTGGCAAGAGGAATAGTTAGTGACATGAGAGGTCATCCAGGTGTTGGTGATCCTGCTACCTCAAGAAACTTCAAGTGAAGTGAAAGACATTTGGAGCAGGACTACTGAAGCCCCAGTTGTGGGAACTCAGAGATAAGGGAATAGACTGTATTGTTACCGAGACAATAGATTGGAATGTTGCCAAAATAATAAAGTGAGTGGCTGGCTGAACAAACCCACTGAGGCTGCAAGCAGGCTGAGGAGTTCACAGCCTTCTGAAAGATGGAGCTCAAAATATGAAATGGTCGATCATGGGCAGGCTATAAGGGGTGGTGAAGCCCTGTGCTGAAGCCCAGTACTCTGCACACCTCTTGCCCCACATTGAATCACTGATTTTCCTTCTTTTGGTACATTCTTTACTTTCTCTCATCAAGGTATATCAGGCAAGTCCAAGAAAGGACAGCAATCAACATGAGCACTAAAGATTAGAAGGTGACCTTTAAAAGCCAAGTGTAGAAGCACTGTCATTGTCATTATCTTTTTCTATTGGATGTTGCAGTGCTGATTTGTGCTGTGTTTCAGCATTCTGTTGTTATTGAGGAAAGTGTTAGAACTTGCAAGAGCCTCCTGATCACCTCTCTTTGATAGCTAAAAAATGATATTCAGAGATTTGCTTTTGGGAATTGGCTTATAAGTGAAGTAGATATTGCTTTAGAACAAAGGTCCAAAAACTGGCAAGGATTAATTGATTTCTAAAAGCCTGTTTGTTATGAAGTTTCTCTCAAGGCCCAGTATATCTGAATCTATCAGACACACATATTGGGAAACTGAAGATACGTACCACACTGTTCCATAACATGACATAAGGTGGCATTAGGTCAAGGTGCCAAACTGCAGAGCCCTAGAGATTTCTGGTTTTGGTAGATGGAGCAAATTAAGAGAAACTGATAAACAACCAAATTAAGATGTGTGCATGTAATTCGGTTTGTGAAACAAACGAATATGCTGACAGGACAGAACGTGGACAGTATGACAATCACAGGGAAACAAATCAATGATGCCCAAAGATGAAGAGTCATAAGAGGAGAGAAAGAATTTAAAAGGAGGGATTTCAGAGCAGCAAGGGATCTCCAAGAACCCAAGGGGGTCCCCAAGAACCCAAAGCCACCATGGACAGATGACATACCATCATCCTATCTCACCCACCCTGCTGGGGGAGGGTGGGTCTTGGTCTTGGACCTCCAAGCTGCTGTCATCTGACATGAAAGAAAGAATCTCAGGATGAAGCTGTCATACTGGCCAGACATACCTTGACTCTATGACATCTCCAGGGTTGCTAGATTTATAATTGTTTGCATTAGTCTTATCTACTATCATGATGCATCAATAAACTTTGCCTGTTATCAAATGGAGAGGTCATGGTCAATCTGAGGGTTTGGGTCCACCCAGAACAAGGTATCTGGGTCATAAGTCCAATGCTAACATCTTCCAGCTTCCAGCACTAGCTAGTAATAGATTATTGCCTGGCTACAGTTTTGGGACTTGCATTTGTCTATATACATGTTTATAGAGCCACGTACTGGCCCAGACAAAGAGAAATCATTTGTGCATGCTCAATAGACATACAGATGCTTGTTTATCCACACTGCACATGGAAAAGAATTACAAATCCTCAGAACTGTCAAAACTGCAGGGTATATGCCTCTGGGTATAAAATGAAATAGGATTCTGCCCTTAGTGTTAGCCACAGACTGAAAAAGAAATACATGCTAGAAAGGGACTTCTTAGGACATCAGCTCCTATGGACAACTGCATTATATAATCAATTTCATAAACTTATCAGGTTCTATATAAAAGTGCTTCAGGTTTTATGCCACCTCCTGGACTGACTGGAAAGCTGTTTCAGAGGCTCAAGGCTCTGATGGTTGGAAAGCTTCTCATTTGTTCGTGTGCCAACACATCCCTTTAACTTAAATAGTTTTTATCCTTTCCTAGTATTAACCTCCCTGATGTATTTATTGACAGCAGTCACACCCTGCTTAGTCTTCCTTTTGTTAGGCTGAACAAGCCAATCTGTTCTAGGCTTCTCTCTCATTACAAGCTAATTCCACTGAAGTCATTTATTTCCCTGAACAGGGATGGTCTTCAGTGTTTGCTTACATGAATTGCTGAACATATAACTGACATCAATCTATTAAGCTATGCAGAGAAATTATTTTTTTTCATAATTAAAAAGTCTGTTTTCATGTTTGAATATGACTGACATCAAAATGCAATATCACCAGCAAAAATCATCTGGAGATTTTCAAAAAGTATAAATCAACTTATTTCAAAAGTAGATAGAACAAAAGCAATATAAAGAATTTTGAAATATTAACAGGATTTTTATAGGTATTTCAATCAGCTTCTAATTTCACATGGATGAAATTCTGGCTTTTTTCCCCAGCCGTACACATCTAAAGTGAGTCCTTCAATTACCCCGGCACCCACTGTTGCTATCTGCATGTCAGAGGTAGCATCTCACTTTGCTTTTCTCTATGATATACAGGAGGGGTGGACAAAATACAGCCCACAGGCTACTTCCAGCCCACCAGGCACTTTCATCTTTCCTGCAGTGCCCACCAGTGAATTGTGCCTAGGACTTCCTCTGGTGAGGGTGGGAGCAAGGCCCTTACAGTGACCTGTAACATAACCTCTTTTACCTCGCTGTCACCCACATGGGCATAAAGGCCCAGCCATGCTAGCACTGGGTGGGGATGCTGCTGCAGGCTTCCCTAGCATCCAGCTCCCTCCAGGTAGCAGGTAGGGAATCTGGGGGTGGGGGCAGGTCTGCAGCTGGGTGGAAGTGTGGAGTGTCCAACTGGGGGTGGTTGCAGTGCGAAGTCCTTACCCAGGGGGGTTGAAGCAGTGTGGAGCCCAGCTGGCCAGGTGTGGGTGTGAGGGGGAACGGTAGTGGGTACCCCTTCCACACTCCCTGCATGGCACGCACACCTGGCAGGTAGAAGGGGCAGCAGAAGTAGCAGAAGCAGCAGTAGCAGGGGCAGAGGGGGCATGTTCTGCCTGTGCCTGGCTTCACCCAGCATTGCAAGGAGTGCAAACTACCCTGCGTCATTGGTTTCCCCAGTGCTCCTCGCACTAATGGGACACAGGAGAGAAGCCCCAGGCACTGGAGTGGGGTGGGGTGGGGAAAGCAGCCACCTCCAGTGTCTGGAGCTTCCCATCTGTGCCTAGCAGGTGCAGGGAGTGCCAGGGAAACAAATGGCCCTGTGGGGGCTGTGCTCCTTCCTGAAACATGCAGTGCTGGCCAGAGCCAGGCACCAGCACCCCTGACTGCTGCTGTGCCATGGTGGGGAGAGGTGAGGCGAAGCTACCCATGCAGCACTTGGCAGCTCACCAAACCTCGTTAAGCAGCCCTCTGTCCATAATAATTATCCCCTGATATACAATTTACCCTGTACATCAATCAAATGACTTCAATTTTCAAGTGTCATAGGTATTTGTATCTAGAGTGCAGAACTGCACTGGACAAGGGGTAGTTGGCACATATGAAAAAAAAACCCAACAACCCCAAAGAGATTACACTTGCTCCAGACCCACTGGGAACAGCTCAGACCTTCAGTGCACAGTAGGGGTTGTGCAAGGTTCCTTGGAGTAGCAGGTGAAGCAGGCAGTTGCAAAATCAGTGGTAAAGAAGGCAAGAGCAGCAGGGTATCATAAGGAGCCAGAGGAGCTGACATGAATCTGATTCTTCCCTGTTCCAGCTTGGCCTGGACATGTAAAAGGAGCTATTCACTTTGTCAGGGCTTTTCAGAAATGAGGGCATTTAGATTCAGGTACAGGGAGTGTGCTCCTTTTGTCCCACAACCATCTGCACCCAAAATGTGTCCTATTCCTTGACCATTGAATATTATTTGGTTGAAGGGCAGTGCTCCTGCCAACTCCACGGTTTCAGGGAATATCCAAGGCATTAAGTACACAACAATGCATGTAGGGGCTACATAGGGGTTGCTCAGAAGTCACTGTAGTTACAAGTGACCTGTAGCTCAGAGAAGACAGGTAGTTAGCCATATTAGTCTGAAGTTATGCAGAAGGCAGGGTAGATTTGTACTGTATGGACTAACTAAATTAGAGATGTATTAGCTTTTGTAAGCAGAGGCTTACTTCTTTGAATAGTATAAATGGACTGCAGGAAGAAGAGCTTGTAAATAGGAAGTAGTGATTAGAATATAATACTGTTCAGTGCCTGCAGGTCCTATGCATCCCTTAAGGAGTTAAATTGTTAACCCCAGGCTCCCACTCAGTCACCACTCCCTCTAGTGCTGCAAATGCAACAGTAGCCAGTCTGTAGGCTCCCTATTCCTCATCTGGATTATGCATTCTGTGCCTTCGCTAAGGAGCAGTGCAATGCATGTCACTCAGGGTGAGGCTGGAGCTGCATGGAATATGGTCCAATGGTGAGGTAGGGGAGCAATGTTTGGGTGCCTGTGCAGGTATGCAGTACAATAATGGGGAGGTAGCCACACAAGGTTGTTATACTGATGAGCGGGGCACCTATGTGGGTATAATCTGCAGACTAAGGACGCACAGTTCATCCATGGAGCACGTAGCCTGGGGGTCTCTAACTTTCACTAGTGTGGCCTATGGGGCATGCAGGCCCTACTTACATAGCCCGTGGGGCATGCAGCATCCAGCTGCTTAGCAGTTGGACAGCTGTGGGATAGATGCCCCTTTCAACCTCCTCATTCTATGATTTTATGTTTTCTTTAAATTCCTGAAACTCTCAGCTTTCATTAAAAATAAATTTAAGTATCTAGCCCTCTCAGTTGCAGAGTAGCTCAAAACTGGGACATCAAATACTTGCTCAAAAATGTCTACACCTAACATTTATTATTTTAAAGCCCCCATGATTTATATTGGATGCAGGTGTCACTGGATGTAGTCTTTCTGGACTTCAGCAAGGCCTTTGACACTGCTGACCACCCCATCCTCATTAAAAAACTAGGTGATCGTGGCATTGATGTCTACACAGTCAGATGGATTGCAAATTGGCTGAAAGGTTGTAGTCAGAGGGTGGTGGTGGACGGGTCATATTTGATCTGGGGGGAAGTGGGCAGCGGAGTCCCCCAGGGCTCGGTCTTTAGGTCCACACTGTTCAATTTCTTTATCAGCAATTTGGACGATGGGGGTGAAAAGCAACCTGTTCAAATTTGCTGATGAAATTTGGGGTGAGGTGGGCACGTTAGCAGGGAGAGACAGACTGCAGCAAGACCTGGATAGGTTGCAGGGGTGGATTTCAGAAACAGGATGTGTTTCAACACTGACAAGTGCAGGGTGCTGCACTTGGGCAGTAGTAACCAGCAGCACACTTATAAGGTGGGAAACTCCCTTCTTGAGAGCACAGAGGCAGAAAGGGATCTTGGAGTCATCATTGACTCCAAGATGAACATGGGCCAACAATGTGAGGTCATGGTTGGCAGGGCTAACCAGACCCTATTGTGCATCCACAGGTGCATCTCAAGTAGGTCCAAGGAGGTGATCCTCCCCCTCTATGCAACACTGGTCAGGTCACAGCTGGAGTACTGTGTCCAGTCCTGGGCACCCCACTTCAAGAAGGATGTGGACAACATTGAGAGGGTCCAGAGGAGGGCCACCCGCATGATCCGGGGACAGCAGGGTAGACCCTACAATGAGAGGCTATGGGACCTGAACCTGTTCAGCCTTCACAAGAGAAGGCTGAGGGGGGACCTGGTGACCATCTATAAACTCACTAGAGGGGACCAGAAGGGTTTGGGGGAGAACTTGTTTCCCCTAGTGCCCCCCCCCCCCTGGGATAACAAGGAATAACGGCCACAAGTTGTTGGAGAGTAGGTTTAGATTAGACATCTGCAAGAACTGCTTCACAGTTAGGGCGGCTAGGATCTGGAACTGACTTCCAAGGGAAGTGCTGCTGGTTTGGAACACTGTTGGCTGGCCACACCACTCTAAGGTCAGTCTTTTTTGGCAAACAGATCTGTTTTCCCACTGATTTCCATTAGCTCGAGTCACTTTATCAGAATTGTCTTAGTGGACATAAAACTGCCCTTGAGATATAGTTTGGACTCCCTGCCTACCCTTTCCTCTCACTAACTCACTCTGGGTACAGGGAGATGCTTTCATCACATGCTGCTGCAAGAATCAATTTACACCCTGTGAGTGAAGAACGTATTACATGGGAGCCTGAGAATGGTTTGTGCATTTGAGCACTGGACTTCGAAAGACAATTGTGAAATCTATAGTCAAATTTCACCAAGCTCAGTGGCATAGGGTCAGCCTTATGTGCCCAATAGGGAGACATTAACTCTGGACCAGGCACCCTCTCTCTGTATCTGTTGAAACTTTTACTCTACAGATCCATGCCAGCTCTTCAGGTAAGCTCCATGTCATCTGTGCAGCTCTCAGGGCTTGGAACAAGCAACCCAGGTAGGAGCAGGTATCTGTATGACCATGACTGTATTTGTAGTCAGGGTAATTAATCTTGATTTCCACCTGGGTGTTCCATTTACTTTGACCTTTCTTTGTGTGGCACCTCCTGCCAACATCAAGACAGCAGAATCATCATTAAGCTGAGAAACCAGCCTGATGGCTTGTCTCTTGGTTGCGTAGCTGCAGGGACACAGCTGCTTCTGCCATGTCAGCTTACTGATTGTGTGGCTTCAAACAAGCATCAGTGATCTCTAGTGTTGCCCTCACTCATCTCCTAATCCCCATAATTAATTTGATGCAAAGATGAGCTGGGCTAATACAGGCTGCTGACTGCTAATTGTACTCTGTGCCCAGTGGGACAGCTCTGCTCAGCACTCTGCTCTAGACAAATGCTTTCCATTGAGGTCAGGAAAGACAGTGCCCTGTAGGGATGGCACAATGAAGAAGTGCCAGGCAATGTAAGCAGGCCCTCGGTGGGGCTGCTTGGGCAGACTACATAGGTCTGCTAAAGTGCGCTGTACACAGTCTAGGATGAAAGATTAACTTAGATGGGAAAGAGGAGTCTTTCAGCTCTTCTTACACAGAGAGGGAGATACATAGAGGCTCACATGCTCAAACACACGCACATAGGGGAAAATGCTGAACCCGAAGGCCTCATTAATGTGCTTTCAAGTCAGATATTCTCAATATTCCTGGCCCTGGGTTGTGCTGGTGTAGGAATGGAATTCACGCATAGCCCCATCTGCCTTTTCTTCCCATCTCAGTGTACAGATTTGGCTTTGGGGCTGCTGAAGTTTGCAATAGTCTCATCATATAAAAAAAAGATTTTCTTGCTTTTAAGGGGCTTCGTACACTGTGATTCATGCCATCTTAATTGCAATGAGCTCATCCCAGTCCCTTTCTGCCAGCAAGTTCAGCTCAGGTCCTTGCTGGGGTCATCTTGTAAACTACCATAACTATACTACTTATAATATATTAAGCTCACTGTGGTTCTTCTCCACTGCAACATTTTGGTAATGGTAAGCACCTGCAATGGCTGGGGAAGCTCAACAGGGTGCTATCAAGCCTAAATACTGGCACAGAGCCCCCTGAGTATAAGGGAAGCCAAAGTCAACTTCCGCTTTTTCCTATATACAACTTTAGTGCTTCTTTGCTTTTCCCCAGTTCTTGGATGGTGGGAACAAAGTGCAAAAATTAAAGGTGTCCCTCAGTCATCTTAGTAATCTATTTTTGGAAGAAAGAGATGGACTGATCTAGGGATGGGTGAGGCAGAGGCAAGATGGCGGGGGATCAAGGTGGTTAGAAGCTGGTCCAATTATTGCAAGAATGAGTGAGGATTAGGTTTGGTAAGGAGGAGGATGGAATATAGGCTTAGTGACTTGGGAAAAGGCGAGTCTCTAGCCAGGCTGATTGCAGGATGGGTGGATCAAAGGATGAGCTGATTAGAGAAAGGCTGATCAAAAGGGAGGTAGATTGTGGTTTGGTGGATGGCTGGCAGTGACAATTCTGTGGTATTGTTGCTTGTTTTGATGTTCTATGTGGAAAGTGTTTTTTGGATAGTTTTTTTGTTTTGGTGGGCAAAGGATTGATGGTTGGATTGAAGAGAGAGTGGGGGTGGGCTGGCTAATTACACTTCACTATCCAAATGTTGTTGGAAAGGATCATGTCCTGAGGGTGCCAGCTTTTTCTAGAATTGAGGGGAGGAGATGTAAGCAGGCAAGCAGAGGGGTATTTGCGTGTGTGACTGCCAGCATGCAAGTTGCTGGAGTCCACTGAAGCCTGCTGGTTTAAAGCCACAGATAGTGGAAAGAGAAGGAATCTGCCACCTGGCATATGGAAAGGTTGGAATAGTGAGGCAGAGGCAACCTGCTGGGGGTCATAGTTTCACAGTTTCATAGTAGTTAGGGGTGAGAAGGGACCTGAATAGATCATCTAGTCTAACCCCCTGCTACTGGTTGGAGCACACTCTGGGATCACATGACCCCAGACAGGTATTCATCCAACCTCTTTTTGAATTTACCCAAGGTAGGAGTGAAGACCACTTCCCTAAGAAGTTGGTTCCAGATCCTAGCTACCCTGACAGTGAAATAGTGCCTCCTAATCTCTAACCTGAACCTATTCTCCAGTAGCTTCCGGCCATTGTTCCTTGTCATCTCAGGTGCTGTTGGGGGGAATAGGACCCTTCCTATTTCCTGCTGATCTCTCCTAACGAGTTTGTAGGCAGCCACCAAATCCCCCCTCAGCCTCCACTTGCTGAGGCTGAACAGATTCAGGTCCCTCAGCCTCTCCTCATAGGGCCTGCCCTCTTGCCCTCCAACCAAGCAGGTGGCCCTCCTCTGAACTCTCTCAAGGCAGGCCACATCCTTCTTAAAGTGCAGTGCCCAGAACTGGATGCAATACTCCAACTGAGGCTGGACCACTGTCGTGTAGAGGGGGAGTATCACCCCTCTGGACCAGCTTGAGATGCATCTTTGGATGCATGACAAGGTGTGTTTGGCTTTGCTGGCTGCAGTCTGGCATTGGCAGCTCATGCTCATCTTGGAGTCAATAATGACTCCAAGATCCCTTTCCACCTCTGTGCTCTCAAGGGGGGAGCTCCCCAGCTTGTATGTATGCTGTGGATTCCTTCTCCCCAGGTGCAGCACCCTGCACTTATCTACATTGAACCTCATCCTATTACCATCTGCTCACTTCTGTAGTCTGTCTAAATCTAATAGGAGCCTCTCTCTCCCTTCAAGCGTGCCTACCTCTCCCCACATCTTGGTGTCATTGGCAAACTTGGACAAAGTGTTTTCCACCCCCTCATCCAAGTTGCTGATGAAGATGTTGAACAGTGTGAGCTGCAGGACCGAGCCCTGGGGGACCACACTGTTCACATCCCACCAGTTTGAATATGACCTGTCCATCACCACACTTTGGGTGTGCCCCATCAGCCAATTTTTGACCCATCCAACTGTGTAGGCATCAATGCCACAGTCTCTTGACCACTACAATGGGACCCTGAGTCAGCCAAGGGTCAACAGAGAAGCTGATATTTTTCTGGGACAAGGGGGAGTTTTTTTGGGGGAGACGGTGGCAGCTGTTGCCTGCCAGGGACCCAGAGGAGATTAGGGAGTAGTCTGCTTGATCCAAGGAACTCCCTGCCACTGGACCCAGTCAGGGACTAAGAATTAAGCACTGGCCAGGCTTGAGATTGAAGTGTGATGGGTTAAAGTGTTCTCAGTCTTTATTTTTATGTTCTGTCTTTCTCCAGTTCTATTGTAGAGTTTTCCCCTTATAATTAAAGTTGGTCTTTTTTATTTTTATCCTTGAAATTTGTCTGTCCCTTTAATTGGCTATCTCACCTCAAGGAGAGTTTGCACCTTCACAGCCTTGGCTGACTCAGGGTTCCATCATAGTGGTCAAGAGGCTGATTTCTGCAATGGACTGATACCTGTTGCATTTAGAATGCCTGATACCTAAATACCTGTTAGCAAAAACTTTAGCATTGATTCACATTGGTCAGACAAGCCATGTGAATTAGTTCTAACATTTTTAGTAATGGGTATTTTGATTCCTTCAGCATCTTTGCTGATACAATCATGTAAACCAGTGATACTTGGGTATGCAGCTTTCCTTCCCCTCCCTGTAGAGAAAAGCCAGAACACTTGTTGAGATTTAACTATATAAAGATTTAACAGAAAATAACAGTTTTATACGAAATTTCACCTGGTGTTTCATTTCAAAGTTGATGCATTTTGAGCTCAAAACAGTGAAATCAAAATGAAACAAAAGCCTTTGAAACAGTTTCAAAATGAAACAAGGGCAGTCAAAACATTGTGAAAGTTTAAAAATGTTTTGAGCTTTGAAACCAGGCTTACTTGGCTTTAGCACTCGTCCCAGCTGGCCCCAGCAGCCTCCTGTCATCCAGCAAGCAGACCGGGGCTCAGTACCCCTAGAAGCAGTCTGGCACAGCATCCACAGTCCTCCCAGGGGTGCAGGTGAGCCCCTGTTCTGCCTGTTGGATGACAGGAGGCTGGTGCTACCAGCTGGGGCCAGTAGCAGCACTGATCTTCCTGGCATGGGCTGCACCCAGTGCTAGTCCCAGACAGCAGGAACAACCTCCTGTCATCTAGCAGGCAGATCAGGGGCTTGCCCATACCCCTGGGAGGGCTGTGGGGGCTGCGTTGACCCTCTTTGGGTTGGCTCTGGTGTGGGCCCAGGGCAAATCAGCTCTTGTGGGGACCCACCCCCTCCCCAATCCCTTGTGCCCTGGATACAAAGAAGCTGCCACCACCATCAGCAGCAGTGCTGGCAGCGGGGGGTGGAGTAGCGGGGAGCCCTTGATCTGTCTGCCAAATGACAGAAGGCTGCTCCTGCCACCTGGGACAGGCAGCAGCACCAATGTTCTCAGTACTAGATGTAGGCTGTGCCCAGTGATGTCCCAGGCAGGAGCAGCCTGCTGTGATATGGCAGGCAGATCACCTCTGGGAAGGCTGTGGGGAAGAGATCTGTCCTGTAAGATTATGCTTATCCTCAGCAATCAATCTTGTTTTTGCCTATTAATCATAAATTTCTCACATTGGTTGGAATGACCTCAGGGCCCATTGAAATTCTTTTTCACCCTTCCTACCATGCTCAAAGTTTGTTAATGCCTCAGGGTCCTAGTTGCCTGCATCCTCCACAATGTGTGTGAGAGCCACAGGAAGGATGGTCCAAGTGAATGGCTCATGGAAGCACAGCACTGGGATGAGCATGTGGTCTGGTGGGCAGCACATTCCTGGCACTTGTGACATCCATGGCAAGGAGAAGCATAGGAAGGACCACCCCTCAATGAGCAGTGCTTTTAGGGACAACAAGTCTGGGATGCCTTGGCACAACATTTGCTGACCCTTCCCCAAGACTAGGGAGCCAGGGCTGCCACAGGAATCCAGGCACCCTACACCATGCCCAGCAATGCACCCCACCCACAGTAAGGGGCATAGACAAGACCCTAACCATACACATTTTTGTCCTTTTTGCAACTCTCCCCTGCAGCCCCTCTGCTTCCCCCAGTAACTGGGGAAAACTCCTTATTGCTCATTCATGGGTCCAATCATATCCCTTGATCTTAGTCCAGTCATACCACTGGACCAACACGTTCACCTCATTGTCCCCATAAACATGCCCATTATGGAGGACCTCCCTAAAGAGGTGTTCTATCCAGTCTTCAGCCCAGATTTTGAGGAAAACATTCACCTCCTTATGCTCCCAGTTCAGGCCCTGGTGGCAATATTTATGGGAAACTAGGGCATCAGAAACTGAATGGTAGCACTGGAGCTCTGTGAGGCCATCCCTATGTGGACCTGTTGGAAAGGAGCAGGAAATTAGCATCAGGCAGGCCTCAGAGGGCCACCTTTTGCCAGGCTGCAGGTGCCTGAACAGACAAACATTTGATAGATGCCCTCCTTCCACCTGAGGCATCCCCTCTGCCAGCCGCAGAAGCCGTGATTCTCCCCCCCGGCACCTTCAACCCACACCACTGGCTGCCACTTACTTAGGACAGGGACCGACTTACCTGGGAGCTGGCAGAAACTGGCATTTATGCCTGTGTGTGTCTGTAAGAACCTGAGCATGTGGCAGGTATGTTGCCCCAGGCAGTGCAGGTGATAGAATAAGGAAGTGATTGTTCCATAGGCTCATGGGGCACGGGAGTGTTGGAACAAGTCAAGTTGACTTAAGTTAAATTGACTTAGCATACACACATGATTTAAGTTAACTTAATACATCAGAGATGTATTTTCTTGTGCCACATTTAAGTCAATTCTACTCCACATGTGTGTGTGAGCTCTGACAATTTAAGTCAATTTAACTGTCAGTAACTTAGTATGGGTGCATGCACCCAAAGAGTCCTGTCAGGCAAGGATATGAGGACTGGGCAAGCTGATGGCCTGTTGAAGAGTAGGGTGCATAAAGGCTCCAGAGGCCAAAATCTGGTTCCCAGAAAGCAGACTCATATGTACACAAAGAGGTTGATAGGTAAGTTTAGCACGGAGAAAAGAGACTAAGTATGGAAAATGATGGCAATTTTAAAATTTTTTAAAAGCTATCACAAAGTAGCTGAAACAGCTGGCAAGGAACATTGAAGGAATGCAGAGTTAGCTTAGGCCTCAGGAAAAACTTCCTCACTGTGAAAACACCTTGTGAATGGATTGCCCATTGGGGCTGGGTGAAGCTTCAGTTGTGATTCAATTCAGAGGAGATTTGGCCTGATTCAGAGGCTGAATCTCTGAATCCAAATTGAATTGCTAGAAGCTTAAAATTTTCTGAATCAATTTGGAAAAGATTCAGAAGAGATTCAGAAGGCACTCTTTATGGGGAAACAGAAACTTAGAAGAGGGAGAGAAAGCAGGTGGCGGGAGCAGGGTGGGGGCGGAAGACTGACATCTCTATCTGGCCAGTGACTGCAATTTCTTCCTGACTGCCCTTCCAATCACAGTGTCTTGGGGGAAGGACATAGAAACAGCATAAAAGCTTCTGTCTGCAGGCTTTTCTGTCACTTTCCTGAGCTGTTTCTTCCTGAGCAACAGTGCCTTCAAGGTCCTGTGGCTACTGGCCTGCATTCTTAGTCAGTGGCCTGGTACTTTTTCCTGTTAGAAAGTATTGGATAGGGTATAGCTTATCTTATCTTAGCTTAGCTTAGTTTAGCATTTCTCTACTTCCAGTTAATTTCTTTCAATTTATATTTGTTTTGCTTTTTCCCCCCAATACTTCTGAAAGAGAAAGCTCAGTGTTTTCCCTGGCAGTGTGATCCATCACTGTGCAGGGAAGCACACATTTCATACACTCACACAGATCATAGAGGAAGTCAGATATTCATAGAAGAAGAAGAAGAGATTGTATATAGTTATTACATTAGTTATTAATATTATTAGTTATAGTTAATTTTAATAGTTTACATACAAACTAAAGACCATACAAAAGAAGAAAAGTACAAGTCAGCCGGCCAGCCAGCCAGCCGGCCAGCCACACACTCAGATTCAGACTAGATCAAAGAAAAACACAAAAA
>JAGPOW010002492.1:104004-117390 GCA_030014935.1 Caiman crocodilus | reverse complement strand
CCACTGACCCCCTAGCCTCTACAATGCCCCGGCCCCCATCACTTACCTGGTACTCCCGTTTGACCGACGGTCCGGGCTCATTGGCTGTCACAAGGCCTGACAGTTCAAGGTCTCCTCTGCCCTCATCTTCCCCCTCCCCCGACGAGCCTAGTTTAAAGCCCGCCGAAGGAGGTCTCAATGCTGGCCGCATCCCTCCTGAAGTGCAGTGCCCAGAACTGGATGCAGTAATCCATTTGTGGTCTGACCAGTGTTGCATAGAGGGGGAGGACCACTTCCTTGGCCCTGCTTGTGATGTATCTGTGGGTGCAGGACAAGGTACAGTTAGCCGTACTGACTGTGTTCTCACGTTATTGGCCCATGTTCATAATGGTCAATAATGACTCCAAAATCTCTTTCTGCCACTGTGCTTTTGAGAAGGGAGTTCCCCAGCCTATAGTTATTATGCACTAGGAATGATGCAAGGGGGATCAGTCTGTATTTACTCATGTTCAGGAGAGAGCCCTGATTACCCATAGATTTGTGCTATGGAGTAGAACAAGTCTACCAACAACATTTGTCTCATAGTCAATATGCACAACAGCTTTGGGACCATCTGTGTCATACGTATCGATTGGCAGCTGAAACTGCTGGAAGAAACCAGCAATTCCATAAGTGGCCTTATGATGCTTGAGTTCGTGAATAAGGGTTACAAGAAGGGGACCAGGTGCTGCTACAAAACTTGGGGTTAACTGGGAGACACAGAATCGCTGATCAGTGGTGGGCTGAACCCTATACAGTGGTGAGACAACTAGGAGACATCCCAGTATACGAGATCTCCCCTGAGTCTGGACCGGGTCAAAGTCATGTGGTCCACCAGAACCTCCTACTGCCTATTGGTGAATTAATGTGGCCCCCTCAGCCCAAGATAGAGCTGCGAGAAGAGAGGCCAAGGTCTCCCTGTAGAAGGAGGCCTAATGCCACCCAGCCAGCAGTTGTACCTGCAGCTCCCCCAGAGGACTCGGACTGGTGGTACCCTACTGACTTTCAACCAAGCTTAGGACCTGCCATCCCTCAGGGTGAAGGGGAAATGGGGACTGTTGCTCATGGGGCCCTGCCTGGCGAGACCGAATGACAATACATCCCCATGCCTTTACCTGCCAGTGGGGCAGACTCCTCGAGTGAGAGGGAACCCAAGTCTCCGGGACCCTCGTGGAGTCCTGCCCCAGACTGCACCCCATGGCCAAGGTGGGAGCTTCAGCCAGCCTGCTGCTTCACCTATGATGCTCCCAGGGTGCAGGGGGAGGTCCCCATTGATGCATCTTGGATCTAGCAGTCCCCTAGGCTGGGGCCTGCACTTCACCGGGGACGGTGAAGGGTTCCACTGGGGAGGATGTGACAGGCTAGCTGGTAGTGATTTAGCCCAGGGGTTTTGAAAGGGTAAAAGGTGATTGGAGAATTTGGGATTCCCTTTCCTCACCAATTGGTAATGATCTGACTCAGGGGGTTTAAAATGGTAAAAGATGATTGGAGGACTTTGAATTCCCTTTTCTCACCAATCATACTCATTCTCCATATCCCCTGATTTGGCCCCTTGGGTCACCTGGAGAGGGATAAAAGGAGCAGTGCAGCTGACTTGAGAGAGACCAGTGAGGAACCACAAGGAAGCAGCTTCAAAGAACTGGCAAGAGCTGGGCCAGTGGGGTGGGAGAAGTTGCCCCAGAAGAACCTGAAGGAGTGGGACCTGCAGGCAGCAGTTGGACCGTCAGCAGCACGGCATGTGACCGGCAGGAGAGGCTCCCTGCTGCGCTCCAGGATCCCCTACGAGAGACTGCAACTGGCAGTAGAGCCTCCTCAGCTCCAGCAAGGATTTGAGCAGTGACCTGAGAGGTTCCCAGGTCTGCTTCCAGCTCCTTCAATACGAGGCCAGGAAGCTTGATGCGAGACCGGGGGTCCTGGAAGGTCAAGACCCCTAGCAGCTTAGAGCAGTCCCAGCACTGGAGGCTCTGTGGTAGAGTTTCTGCCTACCATGTGTGAGATCTGAGTTTAAGTCCCAGCTGGAATGACTTGGGGTGAGTGAAGTGATAGGGAGAAATTCTTGTTGCAGTGGAAAGGTGTCGCTGTGTTTCCCCTCTTTCCACCCCTCCAGGTACCTGGCCCTATATCCCTTGTTATTTGATGTTTTGTATTTTGTGCCTTTTATATTTCACCAACCAGTATTGTTTCTTCTGCTGTTTGTGTTGTATATTTTGTTAACCCTGTCTTTTTCAACTGGATGAATATGTCTATGATTTTAAGTGTCTAACCTTTGTTGAATCCTGCCCTCTTGGGGCATTGTAGTGTCCCCTATGCCCCCTGGTTTATGCTAGTTATGTTCCCAGTACTGTTCTCTCAGTAAAAGTTATATGGTTAAGTCGCCTTTAGTGGTCTGGCTCTGCTCTATGTGGGGAGGAGAGTCCCTATACCTCCCACAGTGCTTTTGCACCTGCTCTGATCCCTTCAATTGGAGAGGAGGTACCTCTTGGAGTACTGCCTGGGTTTACATAAGCCTCCTTTACACATAGTAATTTTTAAATTCTTGTTGGCCACAAATGTAGCTGAGGCTATTTTCTATAGGAGACTACTCTGTATAAAGCGTACCATTGAGGGGACTCATGTTCATTGAGTGACAATTCCCTCAATCAGTTGCCTACTATCAAGTGACTGTTGCTGTAAAGAAGCACATGATTAAATACATATTAACTATGTAATGAATGCTTTGCTTAAGAAAGTAAATAAGTAGATTATTATGTTATTAGTTATAGTTATTAGTATATAATTATATAGCAATTTGAATAAACACATGAATTTCCCTACCTGTCTCCCTTCAGCACCATGTGGTCTCAATAACCTGCTTCTTGCTTGGGGAAAAGCTCCCTGCCTTTACACATTGTAACTTTTGAATTGTTGCTGGCCACAAGTACTACTGAAATTTATTATCTCTATACTTGAATTGCAGAGGTTTTCTTCACAAGGTTTGGCCCGAGCATCAGCTTGACTATGGCATGGTAAGAGTTGCACAAGTTCTGTCATCCCATTTTGTATGCACTGGCCAAAACTGTTCTCTGAGCCTTCTGTCTCCTTGAGTTTATTTTCCAAGTAGCAGAGTCTTTCTTGTCACCCTTCTCCTGGCTGCTGGTCTTTGCTAATGATCAAGCCCTCCTCTGAGTTCCCTCCTGGGGTCCCTGTAGTAGGCACATGCCTGCAGGCTCTTCACCCCACTCACCCACCCACCATTTTTTTGTGCATACAAACCCTCTCCCTTACATCTTGTAATGTTTGAATTCTTGCTGGCTACAAATGCAGCTGAGGATTCTGTCTCCTTGAGTTTTTTTTCTCAGAATTGGGGAGGCCTTCTTCTCGGGTGCTGACTGAGCCCCCTTCAGGATTCCTTCCACAACCCCTGAAGTAGGTCCATGCCTGCAGGCTCTTCACCCCACTCAGTCAACCACCCACCCACAAGTTTATTTTTTCTGTGTAAAAACCCTCTTCCTTACACCTTGTAATTTTCAAGTTCTTGCTGGCAAAAATGCAGCTGAAGCTTCTGTCTCCTTGAGTTTCTTCTCTGAGCTGAGGAAGGAAAGTTTTAAATAAATACGGATAACAGAAAGTCGTATAACAGAAGGGGGGGATTTTCCTCCCTAGGAACTTTATGATATAAAATATAGTAAAACTTCTATAAAACTGTGTACAATTGCTTCTCCTCCTCCTTAACATTTGGGTGATGCTGCTGATGCAGAAGCTGCAGCTGTGTTCAGGAGCTATGCCCAATTCAGTGGCATATGGTGTGGGGTAGATGCGGGGCAGGCCAGCCAGCAGAAATTTGCAATTTACTATATGTCATGGATATTAAACAGTGATGCAGTCTGCCTCCAATTTCCCTTTTGGGAACCTTATAAGAGGCCCATGCCTGTGGGTTCTTTGCCCCACTCGCCCACCCACCCACAAGATTTTTATATGTAAAAAACCATCTCCCTTACATGTTGTAACTTTCAAATTCTTGCTGGCCACAAATGCAGCTGAGGCTTCTGTCTCCTTGAGTTTCTTTTCAGAATTAGGGAAGCCTTCTTCTCAGCTGGCATCTGAGCCCTGCTCCAAATCCCCCCCACCCCGGGGTTCGTGTAGTAGACCCATGCCTGTAGGCTCTTTGCCCTACTTATCCACCCACCAGATGTAAAAAAAAAAAACCCTCCCTACATATGTCCTCTTGCTGGGATATGTCCAGTAACCAGGAAGGGGGGTTACCTCCCTCCCTTCATCCCTCCCTCCCTTGCTCCCTAAGCTTTGTGGCCAGCAAAAATTTGAAAGTTACTATATGTAACACACACACTTATTATATAATTGTAGCAGGCTCACCTTTTAGAGCTTGCAGTTGAGTCCCAGGCTTGAGATCCTGCTGTTTTGATTGGTGGAGCCCATCCACCAATCAGGAGGCAGCAGGAGAAATAAAGTTATGCCCCTTTCCTGAAGGGTGGGGGAGAACAGCTGCCTCAGACCTAATATAAGACTGTAAATTGTAAGGTCCAGAAGACTTCTGGGGTGGAGCCCTGGAGCATATAAAAGGAGCTGCATGCCCAGCACAAGAGGCAGATGCAGCGAGGAACTCAAGAAGAGTGGAGCCAAGAAAAGATGGGGAACTCTCCCACAGTGGGCAATAGGCCCAAGGCTCCTAAAGTTGCCACTGGAGGAGCATCCTTGGGAGCAGTGCAAGACTGCTCAGGCTATGGACAGTGCCCAGGGACGGTGCACAG
Source organism: Caiman crocodilus (assembly GCA_030014935.1). Lineage (NCBI taxonomy): Eukaryota > Metazoa > Chordata > Crocodylia > Alligatoridae > Caiman > Caiman crocodilus. The sequence goes on along the minus strand of JAGPOW010002492.1, from coordinate 112,624 downwards.
AGACCTGCCCTGGGAGCGGTGTGAGACTGCTCAGGCCCATCATGGTACAAAGTTTGGTGCATGGAGCCCAGGCTTTGAGAGTCACAAGTGGCAGCTTGAGCCTGTAACCCTGGCAGGACCTTGGGGGCTCCAGTGAGGCAGCTCAGGCCCCATCTCCCAGCAAGCAGCCAGGTACCATGGTGTGCAGGGTAGCACACAGGCCTGAGTCTTGGGAGCCTGGGAGCTGTGGAGGCTACTTGGGTTAGCGACCAAGCATCAGGACAGCTGGCCAAAGCCTGAAGCTAAGAGAGCCCTCAGTGCCAAGCCAGGGCACAGAGAAATAGTAGTGCTGCAGCATGAGGCTCAGCACCCAGTTGCCAGCAGCAGTGGTACAGCAGCTGAGAGGAGCTGAGCCCTTAGTGCTCAGAGTGGGATACAGGATGAAGAGGAGCCCAGTGGTGTAGGAGGGGCCTGGAAGGGCACTCCAACACAGTAGACCCCATCGAGCTGCACCCTGACCACCACCACCTGAGGAAGTGTGAATCATTGGGTTCTTGGGTCCCACGGGGGAAAAAACATTTGGTGCAGGCAAACCCAGAGAAGGGTGAGCAGCCTCCTGCCTGGTCAAGGCCATAAGGGGAGGGGCCCCTGGTGCTTCCTAGATACCCTGCAAAGGACCCCATTGGAAGGAGGATTATATCTTGCTATGGGTCAGGGACTATATTAAGGAATAGATGTTATTAAGATTGTTCATGTTTGCACCTTTAATATTGTAATTTAAATGTTGTATTGTAATTTAGCTGGGTCCTGTCTGTGTAAATATATATATATGCTATTTAGTTTTATGTTTATGTATATTATAACTTAATAAATTTTATATATTTAAGAGCTTTGGGCTTGGACTAACTCTATAGAGGAAAGAGAGATCTGCTTGAAATTCTGGCATCCCTCTCACAGAACCCCCTCCTGCCTACCCATCCTATTCAATTGAGAATAGGGTACACCCTTGGGTATACTCAGGTTCCACAATAACAGTAGCTTGATAATAATAATACTGAAGGGAATATCAAGAGATTATTGAAGGGACAATGTAAGTATATTGTGAATGGGTATTTGAGCCTATTGTATTGCGTGTTTCTTGGCAACACTCCCTGTTTACTGGCAATGGTAGTAATGTCTTTATACTACCAACAGCATTGTTGAGTAAAACAAAAATATGTATAGTTTTACTGTTTTTGTGATTTCTCAGTGGAATAGATTGTAATTCAATTCATTGTGAGAGAATAAAGATGAGGAAGAAAAAAGGATGATCTGATAAAAAATCTGAAAGTTACTATATGTAACAGAAATTAAACAGTGACACTACATGTGAAAGAGAAAGGGAACACACACACAGACATAAATACATACATGCAAACACACACTTATATGACAATAGTCACCTGACACTAGCAACACTGAGGGGAATATCAAGGGAGTATTGAAGAGACCATTTGCCTCTTGGCACATTGCATTTTTCAAAAGTCCCTGTTTGCTGCCAATGGCTGTAATGTATATTAGCTGTAATATCTTTTAAAAAAATGCATTCACCACTACAAACAGTATTGTTGATTAAAACAAAAATGTATATACTGTTTTAGCGTTATTGTGATTTCACAGTTGAATTGATTGCAATTCAATTATTAAAAAAAAAAAATGAAGAACAAAAAATGCTGATTTGTACTTGCTCCTGCTTGATTTCAGGGCATGGACCTGGGAGCAGTGAGGGAGCATGGACCTGGGAGGGAGGTAGAGGTTTCCAGCTAGCTGGGGGCGGGACTACAGTAGCTTCCCAGACTGGACACAAAGCTGGTCAGGGCCCATATTTCAGATCGATTGCCCTCCTCTCCAAACACCTCAATAATGTGTCTGGATTATCTTTAGAAGAGCTCCTGCTAAGCTGTGGATAGCCTTTTGCTGGATAAAACTTCTGGCCTCTCTGTAAGGGAGCAGAGTGCTTCTTGTAACCCTGGCCTTGGATGATTTGCAACTCCCTGCCAGCTTGATTTTACCCTCAGGGGACATCAGACTCCCTGAGGTAGCTGAGACCCATCTGATAAGGACAAGCTAATACCAAGTGTAGAGCCCTGCCAGGACTTTTTTGGTACTCTCAATTGAAATGCAGAGAAATTTCTTGAATTTGGATGAAAAGAACTCCAACAATGATGTTTTCTTTGAATACTTGATTCTGCAGAGGCCTAGAGATAGCTGGACAGATTAGCCTGTCCTAGGATGCCTTGTGAGTGCTTACTCCTCATTTCCTTCTCACCTTCTCACTGATGAGGAGGCTGAGAGGAGACATATGGCAAGGGAGGCCAAAGCAATCCTGACCAAAATTTCCCGGGGTGGGGAGGGGGAGAGCAGGTTGCAGCTGGCCAGGTAGGGGTGAGAGGGGTGGGCTTACCTGGCTCCAAAAGGTTCTTCAGGATTTTGTAAAGAAAACATTGCACTGCAAAGAAAGCATTGGGAAAAAAATCATTTTTGCATTGCAGCGTCCCATAATAATGCAAGAAAAAAAAACTGCCAGGAGGTCAGGAAAAAAAGAAGAAGCTGTTTTGGAACTGTGGCAGCAATCATTAACACCTCCCCCCTCACCCCCACCATACATATGAAATGCATTATAATTCATTTAATACATTAAAGAATTGCTAAAGTCTTTAAAGATCTGCTAAAGGCCCTATTTGAGGGAGGTGCATGCATGAAGAAGTTTTGCAGATTGTCACTTTCTTTTTCCTACCTGCTTGTGACTGGGGGTAGGTAGGGCTGTTTAATCTTTTTTTCTTTCAAAAAATGCTTGCTGCACCCTAGCACTGGACAAGTATTTGGCATCTCTCTGATAACAGTCCGCCCTGCAACTTTTTCCAGTAATGCCATGACTCCAAAAACCTCCAAGCAAAGTACCCCCATGCTGAGGCCGTCATCAGATCTCTAAAAAACAGCCCACCCACCCCTGACTGGCCATGCATACCAATTCTGCCTATCAAAGAAAACATGCATATATAGAGCAAAAATAAAACATTCTATAAAAAAAGAGGAATGTGGTACATTTTTTTTATGTAAAAAGGGGATCATTAGAAAAGAATTTAAATAAGTAATAAATGATCATTAAAATAATTAAGATTTTAAATAAATAAGAATAATGGAAAGAATTATACAAAAGAGGGGGGGTCTTCCTCCCCACCACCTTTTCAATATAAAATATAATATAAGCCATGTAATACAGTTTAAAAAATAAGAAAATAACAACTGCAAAATTCTTCCTTTTTCACTCTTCATTCAGTGGTTGCCCCAGGTAACACCTGCACATGAAAATTTCCTTCAGGGAGGGGGAAAGAGGAAGTTGGGGGGGTGGTTGAGCACAGTCCAAAAATGGGACTCTTGCCCCTTCCTCAGCCCTCTCCCTTCATAACAAAGTTGGTGCAACATTTTACCTAAATACCACCTGGGATGCTGCATATCCTGGGTGGTGGCTCTGGCAAGCAGCATCCTGGACTATTTGCTGTATTCTGAAATGGAATGTGAAGTTTAGAAGTTTTGCAATATTGATGGTAATCTTGGAGCTAGTCACTCCAAAGTTTCAAACTAGTTGCAAAAAATTTACCGTTATGGTGATGCTGAAGCTGTATCTGGGAGCTATGCCTAATGTAGTGGGTGCACATGGCAGGGGACAAGGTTGGCGCAGGGGGCACAGCTGGAGGGTACATAGGCAGTGTTGGGAGGATAGGAGAGTACAGGGGTAGGAGGACATAGGATATAGGTGGTGGTGGGGGGAAGAAGAATTAAGAGGGGGTAGTAAATCACTTGGGCAATACTGGCTTCCTCCCCTTCTTGCTTTTCAAGGATCCTATGAGAGTTTTCATAAAAAAGTTAATGTATCTGGAAATGACTGGGTTATTTCAGGTGTTACTGAATAAAGAGTATCTCAGGGATCTTAGCAGTATTTCATGGTGGAAAATACAGGCCTGGGTGGGAGCATGAATGTTTAGCCCTGGATAGGGGTTCTTTGCAACCAGAGTAGATATCTGGGCCTGGAAAGATGTTCCTTGCTTCTGCAGTGAGTATCTCTGAGACAGTGGGCTAGTTTGGGGTAGAGATGCATCCCACAAGCACCTCCTGGGACATTCAAAACGATAGCGACAAGGTAAATGTCAGCAGATAGACTGATTGCAGGACTCTACTTTGTGTTGTAGAAAATATGAGTTGCCACCTTCTTTCTGCTATGCTTTAGGAGTTACATCTGTGGCCCAGGTGCAGCAGGATAAGTGCTCCCTCCACCAGTGGAAGGAAAGTGTTGGCTACACAGGAGTGCTGTGATAAAAAACTGTAGCTGAAGCCCAGTTTCCCTCTATTCCCTATAGTGATAGGTCAGGAAAATATGGACTTAACTATATACAGATTTATTAATAAAAATAGACTGAGATGTATATTAATAAACATATTTACAGATAAACAATGTCAACATAAATTTATACTCTGAGAGTCAAACCCAGAGGAAGGGCTATACACTACCACTAAAGGTTTCACTCAGGTACCAGTAAGTAACTAAATACAGGTAAACACTAACTGAGAAAAGGTAAATAATAAATCAGTACAGGTAAGCACAAACCAGTAACAGGTAAATAGTACAATTGTAGTAAAGCCGCCAGTTTTTCTTTTTTTTTCTTTTAAAATGCATTCCCTCCCCTTCCCCAACCATTTCTGACCTTTTCTTTCCCTCTCGATTCCCTATAGATAAGTTTAAGTGAGCTAAGACCTAGGATAGGATTCCGCATTTTATTCTGCTAGCAAGCTGTATTTGTTTTGTTTTTTCTCCTTCTTTATATTGTATAATTATTATGTTTATATTGATTTTTACTATTCTATATTACTGTTTTACTGCTACTATATGATTTAGGCCTACATATGTAAGCTAGCATAAGTCAAGTCAAGTTTCTATTTTGTTTGTTATGTTTCCATTCTGTCCCCAGGCCCGGTCCTCACACCTACCCCTCTTATGTAACTTGGTTCCTGAATGAATAGGGATGGGGGGTGCTTGACAGACAATGGCAGTCAGTCTAAAAATAGCTCCCTCTGAATGAGCGAACCATCAACACCAAAACCTGGACCAATGACTCAGCCCTTGGAAACACCCTCAGCATTCAAGAAACAAAATACGAGGTAACCCATCATTGTGCCAAGGCTGTTCATGCTCAGTAAGAACACCTGGAGCCCTCTGGGACAGGACTGACATTGCCTGGACAGGCCCTCCCCATAGCAGATTAGAGGTAGTCTCCTCCATAAAAAAGGGGTAGTGAAGACTGACTCTTTGGGATGCCCTCTCCATCTGGACCAACACTATGACACACCATCTATCCACTCAGAGGCCCTGCCAGCGACCTCCTTCTGGACAACACCTACTGGACAAGGACCCCTTTCCAGCCTCAATAGGTAGCTAACACCCCCACCCCCACCCCCACCCCCTCTTCAGCCAAGGACTTGGACTCGATTTCTCTTCCCTACCTGGACTCCAACCCTTCCACTGAGTCTCTTTCTCCTGCTGCTATTGTGAGTGCACGTGTGAATCAATAACTTCATGGGGCTGTGTGGCATGTTGTCTGTTTAATAAACCTGTTATTTGGACCCCTGAGTTGGGTTTTGTTTAACTATGGTAAGAAGAAGAGTGGTTGTTCTCTAAGGATATGATCCTCCAAGCCCAAAGGAAGGTAATTCCTACACGGATCAAAGGGTAAAAGCAAGCACAAAAGCCCCCATGGCTCACCAAAAGCATACGGGAACGTCTCCTAGTTAAAAAAGAGGCGTACGCCCAATGGAAGGGAGAGGCCATCACCAGGAGACTATACCCTGGTTGTTCGGGGCTGTAGGGAGGTGGTCAGGAAGGCCAAGGTGGAGTTGGAAATGGGACAAGCTACCCAGATCAAGAACAGCAAGAAGTTCTTTTTTAAATAAATAGTTGGTAAAAAGAAGAGAACCGGGTAATGTGGGACTTCTGCAAGGCATGCTAGGAAATCTGATCAACACACCAGATGACAAAGCTAACCTATTTAACAATTTCTTTGCCTCCATTTTTCTGAGCAGGGACTGGGTCTCCCCCCCCCACACACACACACACACTGGGACCCCTGTAAACCCCAGGGGAGGTGCAGCCAGGCCTAGGGTCAGTCAGGATCTAGTCAAGGAACATATTTTTAATCAGCTGGTCCTGACAATCTCCACCCCAGAGTGCAGAGGGAATTAGCAGAGGTCATTTGAGGACCCCGGCACAGCCTTACAAGCACTCATGGTGCTCTGGTGTGGTGCCAGAGGACTGAAAAAGGGACAACATGGTTCCCGTTTTCAAAAAAGGGAGGAAGGAGGACCCAGAAAATTATAGACCAGTCAGTCTTACCTCCATCCTGGGTAAGCTTTTTGAGAGAATTATCCTGGCACATGTCCACGAGGAGCCAGAAGGGGAGATTATGTTAGGGGGAACCAACATGGGTTCATTAGAGGCAGGTCCTGTCAGACCAACCTGGTGGCCTTCTATGACCAGGTCACAAAATCCTTAGATTCAGAGGTAGCAATGGACATAGTCTTTCTGGCCTTTACAAAGGCCTTCAACACTGTCTCTCACCCCATTGTCATTAAAAAAAACTAGGGGACTGTGGCATTGACACCTACACAGTCAATTGGGTCACTAACTATCTGGAGGGTCGCACCCAGAGAACGGTGTTGGATGGGTCCTATTTGACCTGGAGGGATGTGGGCAGTAGGGTTCTGCAGGACTCAGTCCTCAGGCCTGCACTGTTCAATATCTTCATTAGCGACTTGGACAAGGGGGTAAAAAGCATCCTGTTCAAATTGACAGATGACACTAAGATGTGGGTGGAAATGGGCATGCTAGAAGGGCAGAATAGACTGCAGTCAGACCTAGACAGGTTACAGGGATAGGTGGATGAGAACAGGATGGGTTTCAACACTGACAAGTGCAAGGTACTGCACCTGGGCGGTGGGGGGGACGAACCAGGCAGAAAAGGATCTTGGAGTCATTATTGATGCCAAAATGAACATGGGCTGACAGTGTGGGGATGTGGTCAGGAAGGCCAACCACACCTTGTCATGCAACCACAGATGCATCTCAAGTAGGTCCAAGGAGGTGATCTTCCCCTTTTATACGGCACTGGTCAGGCTGCAGTTGGAGTACTGTGTCCACTTCAGGAGGGATGTGGACAGCATGGAGAGGGTCCATAGGAGGGCCACCCACATGTTAAGGGGTCAGTAGGGCAAGCCCTACGAGGAGAGGCTAAGGGACCTGAACTTAGTCAGCCTCCACAGGAGAAGGCTGAGGGGGGATCTAGTGGCCATTTACAAACTAGTCAGAGGGGACCAGCAGGCACTGGGGGGACTCCCTGTTCCCCCAAGAACTACCAGGAGTGACTAGAAATTACTGTCACAAGCTGGCAGAGGGTAGATTCAGACTAGACATCAGGAAACGCTACTTTACTTTCAGGGTGGCTAGGATCTGGAACCAACTCCCAAGACAAGTGGTGCTGGCTCCTACCCATGGGGTCTTTAAGAGGAGGCTGGATGAACACCTTTCTGGGGCTGTTTGACCCCAGTACTCTTTCCAGCCATAGTAGGGGGTCGGACTTGATGATCTGCTCAGGTCCCTTCCAACCCTACCAACTATGAAACTATGGTTCAGGCCTGCTCCAATCTCTGCTCTTAGCCCCTCTAACTTCTCTCTTATTTCTCCCTCTCCTGCTTCTGGCTCACTGACACCTCCAATGCCTGTCCTGAGCCCCTCTTTGCCTCCAAACCCTCTGTTTCTTTGCCACTGTCTTATCCCCAGTGTCTTTTCCCCTAAGCAATCAGGTTTCTGCCTCAGTTTCTTTCCTGGCTGTCTCCTCCTTGCTACCCTTATCTGCCCCCTCCCCTCCCCAATATCTCAGCTATCTGCCTCAGTTTTCAGCTCCAAACTCCCAGGTTTCTCGCTCTCTCTCTTTCCTGGCCATCTCCTCCTTGCCACCAGGCTTCTTTTTTTTTTTTTCCCCCTTCCCTGCACCAGTGACCTTGAGTAACCCCAGGGACACTTGATCTTAAGTAAACCTAAGCCTCAGTTCTTCAGTCAGCTTGTCTTTAGTCTACTGGTTCTGACAACTTTTACTCCCTACACTTTAATTCTGTCTCTCACATTTAACCTTCCCCCAAATATCCCAAGTACACCAAGCACACACATACATACCATACCATCCAAGTTAGGAACTTAACTACGTGTAGGTGGGTTGTATGTGTGTGAACTGTTGAGTGTGTGTGTGTGTATATGTATGCATATGTATACATACGCGTGTGTATGTGTATATATATATATCTATATATCCATCTATCTCTATATATCTATATATAGATATATATATAAACATTGTGTGCATGATATATGAATTAGTGATCTGTGTATGTGTATTGAGTGTGCGGATATTGATATTTGATTTTTGTCTCTTTTTTAGTGTGTAGTGTGAATGTGCTTGAACTGGTGATAGTTATGCATATGCCTAGGCTGGTTCAAACATGTATTTTCCTGAGCTGGTAGTGTGTGTGTGTGTGTGTGTGTGTGTGTGTGTGTGTG
>JAGPOW010002492.1:79541-96747 GCA_030014935.1 Caiman crocodilus | reverse complement strand
ATAATGGCCACAAGCTAGCAGAGAGCAGATTTAGATTGGACATTAGGAAGAACTTCTTCACAGTTAGAGTGGCCAAGGTCTGGAACGGGCTCCCAAGGGTGGTGGTGCTCTCCCCTACCCTGGGGGTCTTCAAGAAGAGGTTGGATATGCATCTAGCTGGGATCATCTAGACCCAGCACTCTTTCCTGCTTATGCAGGGGGTCGGACTTGATGATCTATTGAGGTGCCTTCTGACCCTAACATCTATGAATCTGGGATTGGCACTGGGAGCAGGCTGTGCCCAGCACTAGACAAAATTTGTGCTCCTGCAGCCTGAGCCTCCTCTCATCCAGTGGAGATCCAGGGGCTCACACCCCAAGGAGCGTTGCTGTGTTGTGCCAGACTCCTCCCGGGGGTGCAGGCCCTCAGATCTTCACCAGATGACAGGAGCCTGCTGTCGCTGCCTAGAACTGGAGCTCAGCCTGCCATCAGGAGGCAAAACACAGCCTTGGCTCTGCCCGCCTCTCACCAGTGGGCTGCATTCCGATTGGTTCCACCAGCCCCAAGGAGAGCAGCCCAGTGGCAGGATGCAGACAGAGCCATTGCTGCACTTTAATTTCTGCCACCTGGCTGAGCTCCATGGGGGTGGTGGAGCCAATCAGAGTGCACTCCAGTGGCAGGAGGAGTGCAGCCCAGTGTTGGGAAGTGGGTAGAGCTGGGGCTGCACTCTATGGGGCTGGCAGAGCTGACTGGAGTACAGAACTGGCTCTTCCTACAACCAGGCTGCACTCCATTAGATGGGTGGAGCTGATTGGAGCACAGCCCAATTGTGGGAGGTGGGCAGAACCAGTGCTGCCCTCCAGTCAGCTCCTCCAGCCCCATGGGGAGCAGCCCAATGGCAAAAAGCAGGGAGATCCAGGGCTGTGCTCTCTGCTGGGCTGAGTTACCTAGGGTTGTGGAGCTGCTTGGAGTGCAGCCATGGCTCTCCAACCCTGGAGCACCACCAGGCTGCTTCAAAACTTGAAACATTTCAAAACTTTCAAAATGTTTCAAGTGCCCTCATTTCATTTCAAAGATGTTTCAATGTTTTTTGTTCCATTTAAATTTCACTGTTTTGATCCTGAAACACATTGAAATAGCTTCAAAATAAAACACTTGGCAAAATTTCTCACAGCCCTACTGAGACCCCCACTCCTTCTACCTCCATAGGGGAAGCTGGGTTGCTGTATGCTTGCCATGGGTAGCCTGCCTTGCCCACCCTCTTCCCAGGCTGGAACATGCTTGGCTCCTGGCAGCACCTGCTGCTGTGGCTGCAGACACACTCCGCCACAACTTATCTTGCAGACCAGCCTGTCTCTTGCAGTGGTGCCAAGCCAACGTGCCGGAACGTGAGGGACAGGGGGTTTCCAGTCACCTGGGAAGTGAAGCTGGTGGTCCCCCCACACTCCCCACAGGGGGCCTTAACAGAGATATTTCCTAGGCCCTGTCCACCTCATGCATGCCCTGCCCCACCAAGCATGCCCCTGCTGAGAGTGTCCTGGGCACACCATAAGGATCTCTTTGCATGGACCAAGGGGTGCCCAACCCACTACACCCTGCTGTTGTTGCTTGTCATGGCCCCAGGTCAACCTCATGCAGGTCAATGGGTGCTTCCAGGCACAAGGTCAACCCCAATGCAATACTTCAGAATATGGCTTGAAACCTTGAGCTTTGATGGTGTGGCAGGCACTGCCTGCACTGTCCCACAACCTTGATTGAGGCCTGGGGGGCTACTTGTGGGTGTGCTACACATCCCTGCTCCCCACAGCCAAGAATGACATTGCTGGCATCAATGCATTCCTCCAAGTATGAGAAACCCCATGCCTGCCTAGCTGAGGGGAGACAGGCTGCTCAGTAACGTTTTGCCCTCCTCCCACCTTCCTGCATGCTGTGGGAGCAGGGAGCCTGTGGACAGGAGCATGGCCAGGTCATATGAGGGGGTCAGGAGTAGACATAGGGGTGGGGACAGAGGTGGAAGGCCCTCCACCCATTAAGGGGCTTAATGGGTAGGTGTGGCAGGCATGCCCAATGGCATGAGTTTGTTGTTGTTGGCAATGAGAACATGAAGTTCCTTGTGGTTTTCTGGGGTGCACGAGCACAGTGCCTGGCTGCTCAGGAAAAGGCCCCATCCAGCAAGGATCTGGAGTTGCTGAGGACTGGCAGTGCCATGGCCATCTTGGCCTCCTGAGAAGGACTTCACACCAGAAGCTGGTGGAGCAGGGACTGGCCAGGGATGCCAGAGATACTAGACAAGGCCAAGGATGGGGAACACAGCAGAACTGGTTCCCGACAGCCAGAGGTACCCTCCCACACTAACCCATTCATGGGTGCCAGGCTGTCACAGAGGCTCAGGCAGGCTTTCTGTGCTGGAGTAGATGCATGACCCCAGGAAGGGTCCTGGGGTACAAAAATGTTATCCAGCTTCTACATAAGGGGCATGGACTTGTTGGCAGCCCTCAACTCACCCCACAGGCCATGAGGTCCACTGTTTCCTCCTGGAACTAGTTCTGACTCCAGGTGGTGGCATGTGCCATTGGGGATAATGCCAACATGGATCCCTTGATGGCTTACTGGGCCTCCACACAACAGTCCAGGTGGTGCCATGTCTAGGCAGGTGCCTGCAGCACCCAGTGCAGAGGCACAGCATGGGACAGGCAGTCACATGGGGATGGTGTGCCTGGGAAGCAGTTTTCTGCAGCTCAGGCCTGTGGTCACTGGAGCAGGACCTGGTGGGCAGAGGCTGTGCTGCCAGTCCTGACAGGCACCCACAGTCATAGAACACAGCACACAGTGATGGTGTGGGACCGCCATCCATGCAGTGATGCTGTCCCAGGGACTGAGGTCCAGACAGGCTGCTGCATCTGGCCTGGGGCATCTGCTGTGGGACAGCCCCAGCCCTGGGGGTAGAGAACTCCCAGCCCCATGGCCCTGGGACTAGCTTGCAGTTGTCCCCTGGTGTTGGGGCTTACTGAGAGTAATTTTACCCCCAGTCAGTGTCTACATGTGTTTTACTGTGCAGTAACTACTCAAGAGTTAATTTACTACTTGTACTTGCAGGTAGAAAATTAACTCCAGAGTAGGCCAAATTACTGTGCAGTAAGCATCTGCACATGTAGATGGTGAGGCTTACTGTGCATCAATTTGGTCTACTGCACAGTAAAGCATAGATGCATCCAGTGACCATGAAATGGTAGTATTCAAGATTCTAAGGGAAAGAAGGAAGGAGAGCAGCAGAATAAGGATACTGGACTTCAAAAAAGCAGACTTTATCACAACCAAGGAACTTATGGCAGGAACCCTTGAGAGGGAGGTCAGAGCAGGATAGGAGTCCAAGAGTCTAGTTGTCTAAGTACAAGATATTTACTGATGCATTCAGGAAGAAGGGTTATGATAGAATGGATCAGGTCCTGATTGCTGGTGCACATGGAGAAAGGGGCCCAGCAATAAACATGTCCTGAGAGTCTGCAGAATACTGAGACACTACTCAAAGCAGATGAGTCACCTCATAGCATCTGACAGCATTAGATAGTCACTGGACATCTATGTAGAGCATACTACAGGTCATTGCTAATATGCAACGAGTCAAGTGAGCCCATCTGACAGAAGTGAGAGTGGGGGAAGACTTTTGAAAGGGTGCTAAACCCTACTGAAAAATCCTCACTGTGGCATTTGTATTCTGCATGCAGAAGTCATAAAAGTCTTAAAATCTTACAACCTGCTTCACTTCTTACCATGGCATTGCATAGAAATTTTCCAATTATCTCACCTCAGGATAACCAATACTGCATGACTAGCTGTATGTCTGAGATTGTGTTAATATACAACAGCTACATACCTATGTAGCCACCATGTGCAGTGTCTAGCATTCTCCCCCAGTTCTACCAGGCCATGTAGCAATTAAGCTGGACAGCCAGATGCTTCTTACTCCTCCTAGAAGGAGAGAGGGTCAGTGATACCCACCCTTTCTTTGGGTCTAATACAGCACTCAAACTGAATGAGTTTGAGTTCTCCCCCAGCTGTCACTAAGCCATCCCCATTGATGGGCATATGTGGATACAATTGTGCTCTAGGCTTCAGGCATATCTGGCCTCTGGGCACCTGACATCATGCAGAGGGGTGGGGAGACAGTTGCTACTGATGCTGACAGTGTGTTGGTTCACTTCTATTTACCAGCTTGTCTGAAAGTGTGATGTTGGTGGGATGGTTTGCTAGCATGGCCCTGGTATCTTGATGTTGGCATCCAAACTGCCACATCCTGATGACTAGTAAATCTTCTACTTGGTGATCCTGAATAGAAGAGACTCTCTGGTGCTCTCCTGTCCCTCCTGGAACTGTTCTTGGGTCAGGGCCAGAAGGTCTTTGTGGTCTTCCTACCTCATCTCCTCAACCATGATGAAAGTCTCTAGGGTCACCGAAGCATCAGCAACAAAATGATCTTCTATGGATTCATCAATGGCTAATATATGTGACAGTTCCTTGATATATGGGTGTGTAGCTCACAGTGTACCCAAGATAACTTTGGCACCACAACTCTCTTGTACTACGCATTGAGTACCTCTGCCTTCCCATGGCACTTATGCCAGTCACAGTTGTCTCTGTGATCTGCTATCTCAGATGTGATCCATTCATAAACTGTCTAGTTACAATGACCCTCCTTAGCTAGTACTAGCTGGTCTCTTATCCCCAGTTGATGAGGAAGTCTATGACCTTCATTTGCCTCTAGTTTCTGTAGTATTTAGCACAGGCAGGGAAAGATAGTCATGCAACTTCTGTGTACAGACCATGGTTGTGGTGCTGACTGGATCATTACTGCTCCACACCAGAAAAACCAAGCTCCCAGGTTGCAGTCCAGCAAACGACAGGCCTTTGCCCCAGCCATAAATAGGGAGGTCACTTGCTAGGCAGATCCTGTGACTTCAGGGCAATTGAGTTTAGTGAAAGTCACAGTGATGGCTCCATGGAGTATTGCAGGGGTTGACTGCACAATGGTGTGGGATGCTGGCAGACTGACCAAATTCTTGTCTCACTCTGCTAAAAGATGCAAATGCAATTCCCAGTGAAGCTATTCAAAGCTGTTCCTATTTCATCCAAGGTCAATTTTGAAGTGGATTGAGGTGAATCTGTAGTACTTCTTTGTAGCCCTTCATTTTTTGGATAACTTTAAAGATACAATAAAGTACTACAAATTTCCATTCCTAGAGAATATGAGACACCTAGTTATACTGATGGCATATCTGCCTGACCCATATCAGAATGACAAATGAGAAAGAAACCAGAAAGTGAAGCTCAAATAGCTTCCCTAGTGATTCCAAGAATTGTTTATCTGGATTCATCAAAACTAGCAAGAAACAACTTGCTGGTTTAAATTCTACAGGAAAGGAAGGGAGGCCATGAATTCACAGTGCAAACAACTGAAAGTATTTCTCACTGGGCATGTCTATACAAGATGTTTCCTGCACAGTACACTGATTAACTGTGCAATAAAAGTCTTTGCACTGTAAACCTCTACACACATGCCCCTATTAGGCTGGAGTAAGCTAATTTACTCTGCAGCAGAATAGCACTTGTAAAAAACTTATAAAAAACAATGCATATGTAGATGCCGGAGGAGCTGGCTGGATCACAAGGGTCCTTTAGTGCAGAGGCTGCCTGCTGGCTAGCCCCACATTAAAGTACCCTCCTGCTGCAGCCATCCCTCCTCAGCACATTTTGCTGGGTTGGGGCAGCTCTTCACTGGCAGGATGATCCCCAGGGCCTCCTGGCTACTGGGGATGCTCTACCTTTGCTCAACATGCTGTGATCCTGGGTGCACATGCAGATGATAAGCATGTGCAGCTGGTAAGCATGTGCAGCTCCAGTGCTTAGGAGTGCACATTAATAGGCGTGTGTAGATGCACCCACTGACAGGAACTTAATACCCACAGCACAACAGCTGTAGTAAGTAAGGCAATGGCTGTTATATCACATACATAGATATTCTGAATCTTTTAAGAAACTGGAGTAAAACAGGGGTGCCAAACATGGCTGACAGGCCAAATCAGGCCTGCAGAGAGAGGTGACCTGACCAGCAGGTCTTCTTTCAGGCTGGATCGCCCACCTCTAGATCGGGTCTGTAGGGCTTTTTACCATGGCTGCCAATGACTGTCTTGGTGTGGGCCAGCACCCAGAAGGTTAACCGCCACCTCTTGACTTCTCCCTTTTATCAAGTTTCTGTTTTTCAGTCACTGTTGGGGACTAAAATTGGAAGTAGCCAGTAAAAAGAAAAGGGCAGGGGCAAATAGTGACTCCATTAACCCTTTGGATGCCAGTCAGTCTAACACAGTGATTCTGGCCACTGTGGGGTGAAAACTCACAGCGCAGATCTAAAAATGCGTTGCCTATCCCATGAAAAGCCAAGCATACCTATGGATTGCCACCTTGCTGCCAGCCAAGAATATGGCCCTCTGGCTCATTTGATTTTGATACCTCTCACTTAAGAGTTCAGGAAGTCTCAGTCCATATCCCAAGGTTTGCTGAGGCCTAAGGTCCTGTGCCAAAATCTGTGCTGTGTACTATGATCAGGAACCAGCTATTATGATTTGTAGTCACTTCTGGCCTGTCCCACTTGCCAGAATGTTCCTATAAGGAAACGTAAAGTCCTGTTTTCCCTCACATTGTCCCAATTCCATGTCATGTGCAGATATTCAAAACAGTGTCACTGGGTTTTCTCTGCACTGGCTCCTTGTTGACCCTTTTCGGGGTAGAAAGGCATTTTTAGAATGGCTGCTCCTTTTCCAGGCAAGTTTCTCACAGCTCAGCAGCACATTTGGCCAATATTTGCTTATGATGATCAGAGAATTAATAGAGGTGTGAAGTTGTCACTTGTCACCGATTCAGATGTGTTAGATCTGTGCTGAACCAAAAAAAAAGTTTCAAGTGTTTAACTGAAGATGGCCTATTTCCCAGCAAGCAGGACTCTGGATTGATATTAACCCTGAGAAGCCCAGCTGCAAGAATTTTCACTTCTCACCAAGACACTGAATGCTATTAACCTTGGTGTCCTAGGGCCTCCAGCATAGGGCCAGTGCTTTATTCTAACACAGTCTCATCCTTCTCTTCCTATTCAGAACAATCCTTCATTCAATTCCTCTGCTGAATGAAAATGTGAGAAGGTATGACAACTTCACTGTCCTTGCCTTCATTTCTTAGCATTTTGCTGCTTTCTATCATGGAACTCCTTGGCCTCCATGTCTTTGAAGCTAGTATATGTTGAACTTTCTGCTGCTTGTTTATACAAGCTTATCCCTATTTGTTTCTGGGTTGGAGCAGCGAGCAAGTGCCAGGAGCAAGAAATGATAGCTATTTAAAAAAGAGAGACTTTTGTCATCGTGTTATCCTTAGAACAAGGAGAACAGGCATGCATGAATCACTGAAGAAAATAGTTTAACCCTGTGATGGCCAACTTTTTTGATGGGTGCTTAACACAAGTTAAGCCTCACTGGGCACATCTTCACAAGCCATTTACTATGGAGTAAACTAACTACCTTCACTGTAAACTTCTCACATCTACACACACGGTTCTATTAGGCCACAGGAAATTAATTAACTCCACAGCAGGGTAGTAATTGTAAACACAAGTACTACCCTGTGGTGGAGATTTTTTACTCCACAGCACTGCATGTGTAGATGCTGACACAGCTGGTTGGGGCATGAGGGTAGCTTAGTGCATGGACAGCCTGCTGGCTAGCTTTACACTGAAGTAACCTCATGTCCCAGCATGCCCCTCTGCAGCACGTTGAGCTGGATCAGAGCATTTCCCGGACTAGTAGGCTGACTCCTCCAGATCCCCTGCCACTCAGGACTCATCTGCTCTGGCTCAATGTACTGCAGCTCCAAAGACACATATAAACATGGTGCCCAGGATCAATAATATCTGGCACAATATGCACCAGAGCATATTACTCCATGCTAATAGCATGTGTAGATGTGCCCAATATTTCTATGAGTGCTGTTCTGATTCTGCTGCCCTAGAGGCATACTGGATAGAGTATGTACAATGGAGCACCAGAATAGAAGCAGAGGGGCATAAATCTGTGACCTTGAGGAGAAATGTAGTGGCAGGATGCTGCTTGTAATAGGAGGTGTCATTGGCAAGAGCTAGGTTACCCTTCCCTGGCTCTGCAAACACTGCAGTTTTATATGGTGGGTCTTTAATGATCCAAAGCTCTTAACTTGACAGCAGCTGCAGGGCCAAGGAAGTCTGAACCTGGCTTTTGGCAGTGACTGTCTGTCAGAAATATCCTGATGCCTCTCCACCCTATGGGGCTGGAGTCTCAAGCCTCCCCTGCCTCCATTTTATCACCCCCTGTATAGAGTGGCCAGGGCTCACATGCCACACCCAGTGCTTGTCTCTACCACAGATTCTGTGCATTGGCCACACCTGTTTATTATTTTGCAAAGCTTGGTCATAGAATTAAAAGGAAAAATAAAGTCAAAGTATATAGTGGAAACATTTAAGAAACACACAGAAGACCACTGCTTTGTACTGGTTAGTTATTCAAATGTCTTTAGGCAAGGGAGTCTTAGGTTGGGAGTTCAATCTCCTTTATCAGCTGAGATAGCTTTATTATTTTAAGGCCACAGCTATTAACAGGTGTCTTTACCCTGTGACAGCCTTAGCTGAGGCACCTAAAGATGCTTTCAGGGATGGGTTTGCCATGTCTCAGGGACAGTTTCAGGGCCCACACTTCTCACAGGATGAAACAAGCCAGGCCCGAAGATGAAGCAGCACTCTTGACATCTGCAGGGCCTCATGAGATGACACCTTCAATGCAATGCAGGACTAGCTCTACTTAGTTCCTCCAGCAAAGTCCAGTTTACAGCCAAGCAGGTCATCAGATTCAATCTAAACCCCACTCCTGTCTTCTCCCCTCTTCACTCATAGCCCTGTCCCATCCCCACATCTGTCCCTGCTCCCAGGTGTTTAATTTTCAATCCTAGAAGCCTTTGAATGCCGTACACAGCAGCAGCATATGCCACTTGTGCCATTCATTCTGCAGGCTGGCCAACCCTGAATTTACCTATCCCTGTCCTGTCCCTCCACCCCACCAAAAAAAATCACAATAGCCTTGTCAAAGTTCTAGAAATTAGCCAGGGGATTCAAGATTTAGTAGATTCATTGGGGTGAGATTACACTACAATTAGATCATATTAACAGCACTTAAAAATTGAACTGTCACACATTCGTCCTCATTAACAAGTACTAAGTGTCCTTTAAGTCATTTTAAAATTAAGCCATTTTGGGTCAGGGTTATTTTTGAGCTGTGCTACCTAGCTAGAGTTAAGTTAACTTCTTGGGATTCATTTGAGATAAAACCACAATTTTGCAGTCCTCCAGTATCCTAGGAGGCACTGCTTTAAGGGTGACTAGCTATTATGCAAGATTCTATGGTCTTTGACTGATAGCTGAGAGCAGCTGGGCAACAGATGGGTGGAGATGGGGTGAGTGAGAAGGGAGGCAAAAGGAAGTGGGGAGGGAGGACAGAATTGGAGGAAGAAGGCAGAGGTGGAAGTGGGGAGTGAATAAGTCAGGAAATGCTGGGCTGCTGCCCCCTCTGCCCACCAATTTACTCCCCAACCCTTGCATCATTCCCTCCACACCTACATCACTCCCATAACACCCCAATTGTCCCCTCTGTGTTCACCAACCCCTCCACCCCCAAATCACTCCCCTGAGGTTCCTTCTCTGTATTTGCTACTGGGGTCCCTGTAGAATATGTCACTCCAGCCCCTGCCAGGCCCTCCAAGTGAAGAGAAGCAGTGAGGAGAAGGCAGGGGGGCAAGGTGCTTCCAGGCAACTGCAGGGCCTGCTTAGGGCCGGATATGGGTGCACAGGGATGATATGGCCTGTAGAGAGCCTGAGAGCAGGAAGGGAGGGGGATCTCACCCCTCCCAAACTGCTGCTATCACCTCTGTTCTTGGCTGATTGGGGTAGTAGGGCAGCGATCAGTGTGGATGGGCCAACTGAGGGGTATGGGGACAATGCAGGGGTGGAAGGGCTGATTGTGGCATGGAGGCAGGATCTGGGACCTGATTGAGGGCTGCAGGGTGATTTGGGGGATGGGGGCAAGGTTGGTGTGAGGACTTCTTACCCTCCTCCTGAGCCCATATTTGAATATAACCCTGGTGAGTAGGGAAGGCATAGAGGAGACTTGCAGCCCCTAGCCATGTCCCTGGTCACCTGTTCTCTAGCAGCAGTTCTGAGTAATGCACATTAGAGAGCATATTAACACTGAATATGTGACTGATTACTAGCACTAGTTAAACTTAACACAGATTAGGGTTCCTTAGAATTAGCACCCTTAGTTTCATGAGACAATGAGTTTACAGGTAAAGTCACGTTTGCCATTGGGAAGGAGTTTTTTCAAACCTGAAGTCATGCCGTTTCTCCCAGGTGTTCCCCATGGAACCTGAACTGGGGTGGCTTCTCTTATTTTTCCTCCAGTCTTATCTCACCTATGAGCCAAGCCTGTCACCGTAGGTGAAACACCAGCATCAATGAAACTCAAAACTTTTTTTAACACAATTATTTTATTGAAGCTGAAATTGCCAAGTTGTTATTGTTTGCAATAGATTTCATGACTGTTCCTACTGAAAAGGAAATCAAAGTTGTTTCTAGTAAAATAACACGTGTAGTAACCATTTTGGTAATTTTTATGAATAGGGTTTTTTAATACAATAAAAATATTTGTGAATAACAAAACACTGAGAGAGACTCAAACTTTATACAACTAAAAGTGTGTTGACTTTTTGTATTTTTTTATCACAGGTGTCATATTGAATGAAATAGTTTAAATGTTTGTAATAGTTGCCCATTAGCCAGTTTAGGAAGAAGACAAGATTCATCTTCTTATCTAGGCCATTGTTTTGGTCTACGTGCGGAAAGTCCTGACTTTGCTCAAAGTCTTAACACTTGAATTTTATCTTTAGCTGCCTTTAACAAAGTTAACATAAAAATGACCTTTAAGCAAACATCCCACATTCCGAGAAATCAAACCTAGGAGGCTTTTAAAAGATTGGAAAGAAAGGAAATTCCTCAAAGTAATTCAATGATCAACAAAAGAAACTAATTACCAAGCAAAAGAATCTGTTAAGAAAGATCCTAGCCCAAATTTGGGAGTAGTGACAGGTTTGGGTAGAAGGGGCCCAAGATGGAAACTCACTCAATAAAAACTGCAACCTACTGTTCCATTTTGGAGGTAACCTCACTTGCAGAACAACGAAGGAAGAATCGCAAGTGAAGGCCAGATCGGACTGATCACCTGAACCACCCTCTCCGTGAACACGAATCTCTTAGTTCACACTGAAGCCACAGAGCACGCGAAAGAGACTGAAGGAAGGGGACTTAGTCCTACCAGTATGGAGGCCAGCCCATTGAACCGTATTTCTGAGGTGAGCCTATTGAACTGTACTACTGAGGCCAACCCCCATTAAATTGTACTACTGAGGAATGAAAGCATATCTAGATGTTTGGCTTCTCGGAATTCTAGGATATATGTGTATATATATATATATAATATATATATATTATGAAAATAATTGTATTGATTCAAATTTAACTTTTAGTTGTAATTGTAGTTGTTTTTGTGATACTAATTCTTATAGCATTGTTTGGGAAGGAAGTGCATTTGGAGCATTGTTTCTGATATATGTAGTTATTGTGTGCTTAATATTTGTGGTATTTCTTAAAGCTAAGCAGTGTTATATGCATAGCAAAGAATTTTAAAATAAATTTGTGTTGTAGGAATTAAGTATGTAATCATTGTGAAATTGTGCAAGTAGCTAAAAATTTCCCCAGCCATTGCATCAAACGAATCAGTAAGTTGTGTGGGATCTTCTCTATTCCATAACCCACTAGAGACAACAGGGAAAGGAGAAAATAAGACAAAGAGCAAAGTGCAGGAAGCAGAAAGTAGAGCAGCAGATCAGGCAGGAGCAGAGGATCAAAGTGGCATTCAGGAAAGCCTGCATTTAATTTATGGCCTCTGCTGCTTTGGAAGAAGGTATGATCTCCCAAATAATCATTATGGAGAAACCTTCCTATGCATGCAAATAGTTCATGGCTACATCAAGGAAAAAAAAATTGGCAAATAAGGGCTAAATTGTGCCCTGTAACCTAGTTTTCAGAATTCTTCATATTATTTATTGGTGGATTTGATTTACACGATGCCCTCCCTCAAAAGGGACAGGGAGGTTTACATCAAAAACAAGTCATAAAAATGCTAAAATAATAATTCCCCAAATAATACTCCAAAACCTAATCCCACCTCTTAAAAGCCTGCCCAAATACAAAGGTCTTATGCTACTTTGGAAAGATCTCCAAACTCAGGCCCTTCCAGGCCTGAAGTGAAAGAGAGCTCCAGAGCTTACAGGCAACTACTGCAAATGAGAAATTCTTGACATACTAATATCAAAACCCCTCTCTGAGGTCTGTTTCCCAAAATCACCAAAAAACAATATTCAGTGTAGGTTCAGGGGACAATCTAAGGTAGCAAGGAACAGAGCCACCTTCACAGAGGGATGGTATAAACAGAAATAGGGCCTTCCTGTAGCTACCAAAGGTTAGTGAAACTGGTTCCACAGGCTTCTGTGGGCTAGGTGACAAAGACAGCATGGCTGCTAGAAATGGTTTAAAGTGTTTTAGTTTCTTTTTTTCCACAAGAAATATCTGCTGTCCGCAGAAAGTGTTGATAGCTTATTGGAAAGCAAAACACCCCAAAACCAAAATAGTCCATTTGCCTTCCCATTCTCCTCTAATAGCTAAGCCTTCTATCTGGACTACCTTTCCCACAATGCCTTACAGACAGGGAGTCCTTTGATGACCTCCTCCTTTTCACCAGAAGGAGAGAAAGTAGGTTATTTTTGCTACGTAGTCTGATCAGTGAGATCAGCAGTAGAGCACAATAGGAGTGCTAAAGCACTTGAACTACAAGTTTCCTGAGTCATGGCAGTCCTATTTTGAAATGGGACAGTCTAGTAAGTGCTATTTCTATGAAAGGTCCATTTTTACAGGAAAAAATGACTAAATTTAATAATTAAGCACAGTATATCTTCACATCACCCTAATATCAAAGCAAGAACTGCTATGCTGTAAGTGATGGAAGCTAACGATCCTTTGTTTGTCTACCTGTCTACCCCAATTGTTTTGTACATCAAGAGATCTCTGAGCAGGCAGATATGTGATTATGAGTCCGGACCCAGCTCTCGAGTGAGATGCACAGGTGTAAGCCCATCATGCCCCCATGAGCTTGGGCCTCAGCAGACCCCTGCAGGGCCTCTGACTGGACCCCAGCATGATTCAGGAAGTAAGTGGGGCCCATGGTGGGTAGCCACTAGCCAGTCAGGCAGCTGAGTGGAACTGAGGAGAGTCACACCCCCCATGGCTCCTACTTAGCCCAGTGCCTAGGGAGCCATGCGACTGGAGCTGCATGAACAGAGCGAGCAAACAGGATCACTTTGGACCCAGTGTGGGAGTTAGCATGGGAGGGTGAGCAGGAGGGGCATGAGGCTCTAGGCATTGAACCTGAAGGGAAGAGTCTGCATACTAGTAGCCCAGGCTACTACATGGACCATGGTGGGAGGGATCCATTGCACCTCCAAATTTCCCCGTGCACTTGGACCCCCCCTACACTGGTACCACTGGGGTCTCCACCCAAATGGAGCCTAGGGTTCTGGCCTTTACCCAAACAGAGCCTGCAGTCCCTGCCCTCACCTGAGAAGAACCCACAGCCCCACCTTCTACTCAGACAGAGCCTCTGGCTTCCTGTGGAGACTGCCTGACATGAATGCAGGCAGCTGGATTTAGGAGCACTGATACTTCCCCCTTGTGGGATGTGTTCAGTGGTGGAGGCCCTGAAGTGCTAGATTAGGGAGATGTAGGCAATGGTGCAGAGGCTGCACACCATTAGGGATGTAGCACAGGATGCCTACTTCCAGTATCTCCATCAAAAGAGTGAAGTGGAAGGAGTAAAGCTGGCTTGTGAAGCCAGGGTGGAAAAAAAGAACTACCACAAAGTCCAGTCATGCTCTAGGCAGTGAGTCTGAAGGGAAGAGTCTGCAGAGGTTGCCTGGATAAAGGTAGTCTCCTGTTCAAGGAGGCACTGCATCAGGGTGGCTACTTCCTGGGGTTGCACAACTGACATGAACCCCTTACATCAGCAGAGCCAACTAAGCTACTAGCTCCAGTATATGGGGATGCAGGGCCTTCGGCAACCACACCCAGGAGAAGGCACAGACGAATCATGGTAGGTGACTCCATATTGAGGGGCACAGAGAGAGTGATCTGTTGCCCTGACCCCTTAGCCCATGAGGTCTGTTGTGTCCCAGGGGCTCGTGTCTGGGATGGGATGTAACTGAGAGGAACCTTAAACACATCTGACCCATAAACCATCACCCAATACTACTCATCCACATGGGCATAAATGACAAAAAGTCTGGAGTGACTACAGGACTCTGGGGGCTGGGCTTAAGGGCATGGGGGCACAGGAAGTTTTTTCCTCAATCCTCCCAGTCATGGGTTGTGGGCTTCAAAAGGAGAGGTGTATCAGAGAGGTCAACAGAAGACTCTGGTGATGATGCCATTGCAAGGAGTTTGGCTTCTTTGACCTTGTTCCACACTTCAGGGAGAGAGGCAGAAGCTTGTTAGGGAGGGATGGCCTCAACCTCACCCTGACAGGGAAGAAGCTCTTCTCAGTCAGAATGGCTGACCTACTTGACCTTTTAAACTAGAATTGCTGGGGTAAGGGCAGTCAATAAACTGTTCTAGTCCAGGTCACAACAACCACAGTATTAACAGATTACGTAGCCCAAGAGAACCCACTCCAAAAACAGCCCAAGGAAAGGTCACATCTCAGCACACAGGGAAGCCCAGTGTACCCATTTGCCTGTACACAAATGCCAGGAGTTTAGGAAAAATACAAGAGGAACTGGCCCTCCTCCTGAGTGACAATTATTATGATCTTGTAAAGATAACAGAGACCTGGTGGTACTCCACCTATGGTTTGTCCATATAGAAGGCTATACCTTGTACAGGAGAGAACATGTTGGGAAGAGGGTGTAGCTTTCCACGTGAAGAAGCAGTACACTTCCCTTCAAACTGAATATAACAACCCAGAAGGGTGTCTTGAGACCTTCTGGGTTAAAATAGGGGCAAGCATGAGGAAGGAGATATAACTATAGGAGTCTATTACAGACCTCCCAGCCAAGATGAAAAGCTGGATTGAGAATTCAATAGGGACCTGACTGAGGCTGCATGTTCCTGATGCTTAATCGTCATGAGGGACTTCAACCTCCCTGACATCTTGTGGGAAGAGCACAAGGCCATATCTGACTGGTTGTGTAGCTTCCTCACTTACACTGATGGCAAGAGGTCTACAGGCTGACTAGGGGAGAGTCACTGCTGGATCTGTTTCTGGCAAACAGGGATGATCTGGTGAGTGACCTGAGCTTCAAGAGGAAGCTCAGTGACAGTGACCATGAACGGATCACTTTCTCTGTTCAATGCAGGACAGGCAAAAGTCTCAGTAAAACAGAAATCCTCAATTTTGGGAAGGCTGACTTTCACAAATTCAGGAGACTGGTCAGCCAGGCACTAAAGGACCATAGCTCCTTAGAAAGGGGAGTCCATGAGGCATGGTTGTTCCTTTGAGGATGCTTTGTGCATCCTCAAAGCACAAGGAAAGTCCCTTCCACCCTGCAGGAAATGCAATCAGCAGGATGGGGAGACCCTTTGACTCAATAGAGAACTTTTGGACCTCCTGAAACAAAAATAGAAGCCAACACCAGATGGAAAATGGGAGTCATTAGCAAGAAGGACTACACAGCACTAGCCCACACCTATAAAGAGCAGACTAGAAAAGCCAAGGCAAGAAGCAAACTCAGGCTAGCCATGAGAATCAAGGACAGCAAAAAAGTCCTTCTTCAGATATGTGGGAAATTAGAGGAAAAACAAAGGCAACATTGGATCCCTGCTAAATCAGTTTTGGATTTTAACCCAGAGGGTCTCCAGTCATCCACCCTGCTTGCCAATATTGGCTTGCAGGGATGTGTAGCTTTCCTTAACATAGAGAGCTACAACCCCGCCACTTTTCTCTACACAATCCCTCCTGTACAGGGTATAGCCATCTATACCTCTGGTCCAGTCATGGGTGGAGTCCCACCAGGTCTCCGTTATCCCTACGACATCATAATTATTTGCATTGAGCAGGAGGATGAGCTTCTCCTGCTTATTCCCCAGGCTCCTGGCATTTGTGTACAGGCAGGCAAGTACCCCCTGGGGGGCTCCTTCCTTGCCCACATATTTTACCAGGGCTGGGGCAGGGGTGGGCTCCCTTAAGTGCCTTGACCTGCTGGAACAACCACTCTTCTTGGACACCCAACTCCCCCACCTCCGGGACCTCAGTGTCTCCCCCATTAATCTCCTTACCTCATTGAAATCCACCCTCCTGAAGTTCAGGGCTGCTGCAGGCCTTCACCACCTTGCACTGGATGGTGAATTCCAGCAAGCAATGATCACTGTCATCCAGGTGGTTGAATTCCCGCATTCCCCCTACCAGGTCATCACCCATGGCCAAGACCAGATCCAACAAGGCATCTCCTCTGGTGGGGCGGTGCACCTCCTGGGTTAGATGGAGGTCCTGTATATCAGCTAGGAACCTACGTGAGCAGTCAGACCTGGCTGACTCCCAGCAGATGTCTGGAAAGTTCAGGTCGTCCATGACGACCACATCCTTTGACATAACTGCCTCCATGAGCTGACTTAAGAATCACTGGTCTAGCTCTTCTCTTTGGTTGGGTAGTCTGTAGTAGACCCCCACCATTAAATCCCTTTCTTCCCAACCTCCTTGTAGTCTAACCCAGATCACTTTGATCTGCCCCACCTCTGACACAGTGCTACTCTTTGAGGATGTGTATTGCTCCTTGACATAAAGCACCACTCCTCCACCTTTCCTCCCTGTCCTATCTCTCCTGTACAGCTTATATAGCCCTTGATGTTCACCACCCAGTCATGCGTCGGGTCCCACCACATTTCGGTGAGCCCCACTATACCTGGGTTGGTGTTAGCTAGCAGGAGGGCAAGTTCCTCCTGCTTGTTCCCCATACTATGAGCATTAGTGTAGAGGCATTTGAGGCCTCCTGAAGATGCATGCAC
>JAGPOW010002492.1:29732-49368 GCA_030014935.1 Caiman crocodilus | reverse complement strand
ATCCCCTCTCTGACCTCAGCAGCCCAGTCCAATCGAAGCTGCCAAAACTGGTCACAAGCCGACCCATTTCCCAAGGATCCCTGGTTACCTGGGCTGAGCACAGGGCCAGGGCCGCGTCATTCCCCTGCCCAGGTGACCACAGCATCCCCTCCCAGGCCCAGGCTTTTGTCATGCAGACAGGGAGGAGATTCCCGCCCTGAGGGATTCACCAGCAGCCTCTCGGGCTGGCACAGAGAGGTTGCTGGAGAGGGGCACCAACAGTGGCATTTCTGCCACAGTGTGAACAGGCCTGAGAAATGAGAAGGCAGTAGCCCACAATGTCTGTATGAGGAGCCTAGGTGTGGCAGTCACATGACTCTTACTTGGTAACAGGAACATGAGGTCCTACTGAGGTGACCATATGGCACTATTTAGGGAGGCCCCACCTGCCCAACCTGAGAAGGCCCCTACAAACGTTGGGATAAAAAGGCTCGTCTCTCACTGACTCCTGACTGGTTTCCCATGATCAGTAGGATCTCCTTCTTAAGTGGGAGAAAAAATCACAAAAATGAACAGAGACTGACAACTGGATACTGGCACATTTGTACATTACTTGACTCAAAGCTAAAATTGAGCTTCCAGAAGAACTGCATTAGTAGCAAAAGAGCTACACAGGTATCAAATAGATATCACTGTCTTATCCAAGACTTGACTACATGACAGAAGTGTGCTTAAGAGAAAAAATAATAGATTTTCTACTGGCCAGGCTACAATGCAGACCAAAACATCAACCTACATGGGGTAGGACTTGCAATAGCAAATTCCATCACTAACAAACTACCACATTAACCTGTGTCAATTGTTGAACACCTAATGACATTGTGGATGCCACTATCCCATAACAATTTTCTGGTAATAATAAGTGCCTACCCCCAACACTACTTTTCCCTGAAGAGATGAAGTCTCAGTTCTACAGCCAACTCAGTGACACTCTAAGAAACATGCCCAACAATGATAAAATACTATTACTTAGTGACTTCCATTCATGATTTGGAGATTAGGGCCGTGCAAAATTTCACCACCTGTTTTGTTTCAAGGCTATTTTGACCTGTTTTGAGGTCAAAACATCAAAATCAAAACAGCCTTGAAACAAAACAAGGCAAGTCAAAATGTTTCACTGTTTTGATGCTGTTTTGATATTTCACCTATAGGCTATGATGGGGAAGATTGAAACAGCCTATAACCTTGTCATTTCTGGCCAGGATTGGATGCAGCATGCAGGACTGGTAGCCCCTTCTGAGGGCATGTTGCATGCCAAGTTTCAGGAAGATAGATGCAACGGATTCAGAGAAACTGCACCCCAACATCTTGGGAGCCAAACTTGTGTTACATGTATGTGTTAAGCCACAGCAGAGTCAAAACTACAAGATTGCTAGTTCCTGCTGATGCCACAAAGTCTGCCAAGTGTTAAGAATATAGGTTCAAGGAGTTCAGAGAAACTGTACCCCAAAATCTTGAAAGCAAAACTCATGTCATGTGTATATGTTAGGCCACAGTGGGGTCAAAACTGCAGTTATGCTATCCCCTGCAGAGGCCACAAAGCCTGCCAAGTTTCAAGGACATGGGGGCAGAGGTTTGGGGGAAACTGCACCTCAAGCTCTGGACAAGCAAAACTTGTGACATGGTTTACACTGTGTGTGTTATGGTACAGCAGAGTGAAAGCTGCAGGCCTGCTAGGCCCTGCTGAGGCCACAAAGCCTGCCAAATGTCATGAAGATAGGTGCAGGGGCTTCTGGGTTCTGGGGCCCTGCACCTCTACCTGCTGACAGGCAAAACTCTTGCCACATATGCTTGCACAACTGTGTCTGCTTTGGGGCACCATGGGGGGTGGGGAGGGAGGGGAAACTACTGCAGGTCTGGCCTGCTGTGGCCATGAAGCCTGCCAGCTGTCAAAGACATAGGTGCAGGAGGGTTCTGGGGTCCTGCAACCTTAGCTGCTCACAGGCAAAACTCATGACATGGGTTCTTGTGCAACAACTGTCTCTCATCAGGCAGCAGGACTGAAGATCCCCCATCACTTGTCAACAAGACCTGGGTGTAATAATTGACCACAATATGAACATGAGTCAGCAGTGCGGTGCTGTAGCCAGCAGGGCCAACAATATGCTGGCATGCAACAATTGATGCATCTCCAGCAAAATCATTGCTCTTCTCAGCACTGATGAGACTGCAGCTGGGTATTGCATCCAGTTCTGGGCTTCACACCTTAACAAGGATGTGGTAAAGCTTGAGAGAGTCCAGAGAAGGGCTACCCATATGATCAGAGACTTGCACGGCAAGCCATATGAGGAAAGGCTGAGGGACCTGGGACTCTTCATCCTGAAAAAGAGAAGGCTGAGAGGGGTCTTGGTAGCAGCTTACTGCTACATCAGAAGCCTACATCTAGGGCTTGTTGAACATTGTTCATCAAGGCAATCTTGGGGAAAACTAGGAGCTATGGTCACAGTCTGGACACCCTAGTTTCACAACCCTAGTTGTGAAATAGTTTTTCCTAATGTTGAGCCTGAAACCATCTTCAAGGAGTGTCAGACAAAGTTGCCTTTCTTCTCAGCCACCCTGCTGGGTCTTGCTTTTGCTGACTGCCTGTCATCTTTGACAGGCATTGCAGGGCAGATGATAGTTAATTTTCTAAATTTTTTTAGAGGCTCTGCAGGCTGGATAGAATGGGCTAGTTGGCTGGATCCAGCCTAGAGGCCATATTTTGCCCACCCCTGGTTTAAGCCTGAGGGGTCAGGTCTGTTTGTTGGCCATGAGGCCTTATGGGATTACAAATCAGTGACACCTGTGAGACATGAGCATGGCTACAGGTACATCTGGAGGCCATGATTATAGCCCCTCAGGCACAATTAAGACCAGGTGCCCATATTTAGGGTTATATGTCCCCAGTTTCCCAGAAAGGTAGAAAAGCCCTGGGAACTGTCTTAAAAGGGAAGCACATTGTTTAGACTCTTATGTTTTTATTAGTAACATGTATCT
Organism: Caiman crocodilus; assembly: GCA_030014935.1. NCBI lineage: Eukaryota > Metazoa > Chordata > Crocodylia > Alligatoridae > Caiman > Caiman crocodilus. Next base: position 46,353 of record JAGPOW010002492.1, on the reverse strand, counting down.
ACCCAGTACAGCTCTTAAGGCTTGCTTGTCACACAGAGATACAGTATGAATTGGCTCTGGGTTATCATAGGAGAAGAGAAAGGCATGGTACTGGAACTGGCCCTGGATGGATCTCTGAGAAGAAAAGGTCTGCTGATGAAGCAGCAGCCTGCAGAAAAGTTGCAAGGTATTTAAAGAGTCTGGCATGACTGCTTCAACTCAGATTGCTGCCTTGATTACTGTTATATGTTCTCATCAGAAGCAGAAAGGTTTGATCAAAAGAAAATTATTTCCGAATTGTAAAGGAGGTTTTATCAGAGTGGCTCAGATGATGTAAAGTGGCTTCATATAACTGGGGTTTATCAGGGAAAGTTTTCTTGTACATTAATGTATTGCAAACACAAAGAAGTACCTGGGAAGATGAACATAAGAAACAGAGCAATCTGTCTTCTGTCATGTCCACTTTGAATGTCAAAACTGAATTCCCAGGCTGTGCCAGCCCTAGGTTGACAAATGAGGGGAAAAACCTGCAAGGAAGACCACACTCCGTGGGAATTGGAAGCCTGCAAGGGAAAGGGGTTATTTTTTAACCCTTCTTGCAGCCTCAATGGTCAGCATGATGACACTTACATACTGCCTACCCAACATCACATATTGCCCTGAGCCTTCAGGCAATGTAGTGAGGAAATCTCTAATTGAACCTTGCATTCAAAGGGAGGGGATGGGTCTTCTGGGGAATGCTTAACAATCTAAAGTCTTGGCATGCACTCATAAGAACTAAATCATTAACTACCAAAGTTCAAGGTATGTGTGCCCACAACCCATATTGCCTCCTGCACTGGGAAAAGATGTGTACAAGGGGTCAAGGGTAAGGAGTAGGGCAAACTTAAATGTAGCATTTCCTAAAATAGTTGAGTTTGACTTTAATGCTAAAATCATTTTTATATAGTCTTTTGTATAGTCTTCATACAGGTTTTGTTTGTTGTTTGTTCTTGTGTGTGTTTGTTTTCTTATGGAACTCCCCAAGTCTTTAAAGGCAGACCATAGCAAGTTTGGCCTGCCCCAGCACTTTGGACACTCTAGCTGAATGTCCAAAAGTGTTTTACGATAATTACTGAAAACAAGGGTGATAGGTGTGAGGTAGCTCAGAGATGACTTGAGCTTGAGCATGCTGCAGGTACTTGGGTCAGTGGTTTTGTGCTCTGGTATAATGTTTCAAGTTATCTGACATGACAAAAGTCCAATCCAGCTTGCATATATAATTGCTTATTTAAAAAAAATAAATAAAAAAAATCAGTAAGGTTTGAAGACTGAGAGCTTTGATTAGACTCTATGAGAAGGCCTTCTGATGGCACCCAAAGGCAGTGTAAAGCTCATGTGTGGTAAACAAAAAGAGACTGGATTTGGAACTTAAAGGAGTACAACATATGTCAGAATTTAGGCTTAAGTGGTAGAAAAAATTATGAAGGTATTTTACACAGCAACCTCTATGTTAGGGGTAGACAATGTTTTTTGGCCAGAGTGACGAGAAAACCTTACAATGCCTACCTTGGAAGGTACTGGAGTGCCAGCATTCCAGAAAAACAAAATGAAAGCAGGAGGAAGGATGCCCTACTTATGCCCCTCACCCTGCAGCCTTGCTGCCCCTTAGCCCCTACCCAAAACCCCTTTTCCCCCCATCCCTGCTCCTTTCCCTCTACCCAAAGCCCCTGTCCCGCAGCCTGGGTTCTGTGGCTGCCAGCAGCTACTTAGAACCTGGGCCACCTGCAAACATGTGCTGCCTCTCTTTCTTGGCCCCAGCTGCCTTCCAGCCCAGGCCCTGGGTTCTGGGGAGGCAGCACATACTGGCAATGCTCCCCACTGTGCTACCTTCCCTGCTTTTGGAAAGCAGCATTGGAACCCGGCACAGCAGGGTGATGGGGTACAGAAAGCTGCCTGCTCTGAGCTCCCTGCTGCCCTTTCACACTTCCCCTGTGTGCACGTGGGCAGTAGTGCAGGGTTGTGCGCCCCACCGCTGCCCCCGCCTGCAGGGGAAGTGTGGCAGAAGCGGTGAGGGCAGCACAGTGGGAAGTGTTGTTGGTATGTGCTGCCTCCCCAGAGCCCAGGGCCAGGGCTGGGGCAGAGAGGCAGCAGATGTTTGAAGCTGGCCCAGGTTCTGAGTCACTGCTGAAAGTGATGGAGCCCAGGCTGCTTGCACCAGGGCTTCCATGAGTGCAGCCCAAGCTCCATGGCTATCAGCAGCGACCCAGAGCTGGGGCCAGCTGCAGCCTGGAGGCTACAAACAGCTGCTGCCCTCTCAGTCCCAGCCCTGGGCTCTGGGAAGGCACCAGGTGCTAGCACTGTGCCCACTGGGGGTAGGGCCAGGGCTGGGGGTGGGAAGGTAACAGCTGTTTGTAGTCTCCCAGCTGCAGCTGGCCCCAGCTCTGGGTAGCTGCTGGAGCCCAGGCTCCTTCCAGCAGGGCTTGCAGCATTCCAGCTGCCTGATGGGAGCATCCCGGATGCCTGACTGGCAGCAGCTACCCAGAGCTGGGGCTGGCTGCAGCCAGGAGGCTGCAAACAGCTGCTGCCTCCCAGGCAGCAACGTGTGCCGAGGAAAATCACCTTGCATGCCATGCTTGGCACACATGCTAAGGGTTGCCAATCCCTGTTCTGTGGAAAGGACAGGTGCATTGAAAGGAACAAAGGAAAGGAAAGCACTTTCATCTGGATGCCACCCTCACCACCTCCTGTGATCCTAGAAGGCACCTTATTTATGATGGACCTACATCATGATCCTAAGAGATGTCATCAACAGATCAGACCAGAGAAAGAAACTGGGATCACATCCCCTCCCTCCCCTCACCCTCCCTCTATCAACTTCTGTTAAATCCTGAACATGACCTGTAATATAATATGGTTTGAAGCCTCCCTCATGTCTCCTTTCCTACCTTCTCTTTGCTATCTCTCATCTTTTTCCCCTTCTGTTGGAAGACTAAATTAGCCAGCCAAGACTATCTGTCTTCCAGTACTGCTGAGAGGCTATATAACCAGTGAAGCAAAAAGGCATTGTTTTAAACAGTGCTGCTGGTCTAAGCTTGCCAGGTCTCAGCACAACTAATAACAGCATGTGCTAGCGTGTGTATCCAGCAATAAAGTTAAAAATAGTCTGCACCAAAGACAGAAGTTGCTTCTTCAACTGCTGTTCTACTTTTGGCATTTCTTGTATCTTATGTGTTTGTGTTATGCCTGCTTTGTTTTAAAGGAAACAGGATCAGATTTCAACAATACCAGCAGCAACATCCCAGAAGCATTTCAACTACTTTTATAGTTATTATCACCTTTAATATCATCTAAAAGACTTGTAAGCAAGACATTGTTTCTTATAGAGCCTCTCTAGAACTAAAGTGAAAGTGAATATGGGATATTATTAGAAAGAAAAACTTCCTTAATACTTTATGATATACTTTAAAACTGACTTCTTTTTTCCATGTCTTTAATAAAAAGATTTTAATGGTGATTTTTACCACAGGAGATTCAGGCTGAGGTCTTGGCTCTGGAAACACCAAATCAATTTTTAAATTGTTTAGTCTTGTAGACAGGCACAGTCATGACCGATTCACACCTTTCTCTGATGTGTTTATTCCACTAGGGGCACATCTAGACATCACCATATGTTGACATTCCTATAGAAACCGATTTTAGTACTTCCTTTTGAAAGTACTAAAGCACAGAACACTAACTGCCCATACGGTGTTGTGTGCAGAGCTCACTGTTAGATTTTGCTGCTGCTTCACTGTAGTAGTGAGTTAAAATGGGGGACCATGCCACTACAGTAAAGTATCTGTTGATTACATGTAGACTCATGTACTCTCTATGTCACCATAACATGCTACACGGAGACCTATGGTGAGATGTAGACATGCCCAAGAAGTAGCAATAGGTAGGGGGTCTACCTAAGTCAAGGAGGCAGCTGGCCGATTTTCTAGGGCGATCACGGAGCCAGCTGACATTTTTTAAGGCTGATTGCAGTCAGTCAGCCCACACCTCTGCTTAGCCAAGGGGGCCTGGTGTCCCTGCCCCTCACCACTGATTAGCTTTGAGGGATGCCCATAATACAGCACCTGCCCTCACTGCCAATAGGTGGAGAGGGGTAGGACAACATGACGTTCAGCCTTCTCAGCCAATCTGGCAAAGAGCACAGCACCAGCTATCTTGGGCTCCCCTGTGTCCTTATGGCCTGCCCTACCTGTCCCTCCTGGTGGACTGTGCATGTGGTCCACAGTGCCATGAGGACTGCTGTCTCTCTCTGGGGATCCAGAATTTTATTTCCAGTAAGTTTCCTTCTCCCTCCTTCTCTCCACCCCTATTTTGCGGGCAATGCTGGATTTTGTATTTTCCATGAAATCTGTGAAATTGTAGTTTTGGTAGGTCCCTACCACTAGGACAAGAAAATGTGCTAGGAAGGCATCATTGCCGTAGTGGTCTGAGAAGATGTGACTGCTTCATCCCTCCTATATTTAATTTCTCTCATGATCACTTCCACACATTGGTTCTTGCTCAGACTTTTCCATTAGATTACAGAGCACCTTAGCACCTCCATTTTTTTCCCATGAATGAACTCACATTATAATCAAGTAACTGCCTAATAGGGGTATGAGAAATGGGCACTATTCAATTTGGATTGGGATTCAGTCCAAAACAGGAGCAGTGATTTGATCTGTTGAGTCGGATCACTATCCCTGATTCAATTCGGCTGAAACCATATGTGAAGATTCAGTGCTGGTTCAGAGGATCAGTGATTTGGCCATAGACACAGTTTTAAATACTGTTTCTACATATCTCAAGGTACCAGGTGTGGCTCATGAATTCTGCAGTGCTGGGGTGGATGGAGAATTCCACAGGAACATGGGCTTAGTATCAAACCCAGAAGTTGACCAGAAGTACTTCCAATCCACTTCCAGGTCCACCAGGGAGCATGCAGTGGGCTACTACCACATGGAGTATACAATGTAACAGCTCATATCATACATCCACATGCGGTTTAGAGCTGGAAAGCTCTACCAGTCCAGCATAAACTGGTTCCATTTGGGTTGCAGCACATAAGTTGGCACCAGGAGAAAACTGTTATCTTAGGAGGATGGATGGGGTAGAATCCATTCAGTGTTTTTGTTTGTTTGTTTTTTCCTGGAAATTCTGGCTATTCCTGGAGAACATCAGCCACTTGGGATAGTTGTGGAAAGCCAAGTTGTTTTTCCAGCTTCCCCTGGGAGTTTGAGGAACTCTGGACCATCTGGTAACCTTAGAGAGAGGCATGAATCTCTGGGGGCAGATGCTGTATCTGGCATGGAGACATCTGCTGCGTTGCATATCCTCTCAGAGTGCTATATATTCCATATACAGTGGAGGTGGCTGTTTTTGCTGGCCTTAGAGTCTAAGGCCAGCAACAGCAGTTGCCTACACTGTATATGGTCTAAGGCTTAGATCGCTTATGTTCAGCAAGTACTTTGTCTGGCTGAGGAATGCAAGTGAAGGTGGTAATGTCCAACAGTTTGTGTCAGAAAATCTGAATTGAATTGCATGGGGAAAAGACCAAATGCTTTTTTTTTAAATATATTTACTTACATTTACACAACCTGATTATACTACAACCCACGTTGGCTGTGAAGCATAGATGTGACCAACCCTGATACATTTATTTGTTTACTAATACTGATTTATTCAAAGTACTGGTACCAAGTTCTAAGTCCATGTAAATTATATGTAAATAGAAATATGCCTGTATGTTGTTGCTTCTATGAAGTGTTTAGCAGCACCACTCTGCACACCCCACAGGTAGACCTGAGAAAGATCCAAATGTAAATGAAGGTATGGACAAGCATAAAATTTGTAGCCCTCCAACTCCAGAACATTGAGGGTATAACAGGGGGTGTACTTGGGCCGATCTCTGTGGCCCGCCCACCTGTTCTTGAGTCAACCACCTGTCTTCTTGCCTGCCATGCCTTGATATTAATTGATTAATTAATAGATGTCAATTAAGTGTAAGGCTGCCCATTTTGTTACCCCAATGCCAGGGGGTGCTCTCTGCAGCTCCTTTCCTCCCCTATACCAGACCCCAAGCCTTGCAGACAGCATCTTGATGTTCACGTAATACCAGCCCCCACACTGGGCCCCAGAATCCTCCTAATAGGACCCCTCCATGATCCCTCCGCTCAGGCAGCCTCTCCACCTTCATTCAGGCTACCTAGCCTCCACAAAACTATTTTCCCCTCTTGGGTGTGGTCCCCCCAGGACTTCTGGCTACCAGCCCTGGCCCACCTCCAGGCCAGTTGGGACCCCAGGCCCCCGGCTGTTGGGCATCCTTCATGGTGGGCCCCTGGCCCTTTTGACCATCCTGGTCCTGGCCCCAGCATGGGCCAGTTGAGGGTACTCTCTTGTTCAGGTCGGGTCTCTAGCCCCTCACTCTCTCCAGGGGCCTGCCCTGTGGGCCCTTCACACAGCTTACCCACCAAGTGGTGGGGGCTAGGGGTTAAGGCACCCTGACCCACCTTTCCCTGGGGTGGTAAATAGCCTGGCATTTTCTGGGGGCTCCTGCACCACTGAAAGCCCCACCAGGCCACCCAATTCCAGCAGGGTGCAGTTTTAGGTCATGCCCAGGACCAGAAGCTTCTTGACCATCCCCTACAGCTCCTCCTTTACCTCCAGATGTAGATCTGCAGCTCTCTGGCTAGGCAATATTGTTTCTTGCCTCCAGCAGCCAAACTGCCCTGATTATATAGACAGCCCCTGACTCCAAAATGGCTCTCTTCATCAGGCACCTGGTGGCTGCCAGCTCCAGGCCTTTAAAGTGGCAGGCACACACAGTGCCCTGCCATAAGGGGATAATTGTCAACCACCAAAGAAATATTACAAATTCAATTGATATACCTCAAAATTGACCCTAGATGAAATGGGGACTACTCTGAAGTACTACACTAGGAATCCATGCAACTGGTCCAAGCTGAAAGTCTATGACTCATTCCATAGTGCACTGCTTAAAGGCCACAGAATTTGCCTAGCATGAGACCTGTCTATTTACAAGTATATGCAAAAGCATGATACACCTTCTGAATTATTTGCTGAATTATTACCCTGGGAACTTGGTTGTCATGTGCAAAGCAGTCTTGATAATTCAATGCCACACCAGTGACCTGCACCCAGAACATCTGCATCCATGAAACAGCTCATGAACTCATGGACCTCTGCACCTGCTCATGAGGAGACCTTCCAGAATTCATTGCAGAAAAGCCATTGTAACCAGCCACTTATAAATGTATCACAGCTCATGGTTCCTGGCTGTCAGCATAGGTATTGGGGACAGATCCTGATGAAAAAAGGCAACCTGCAAATTTAAGGAGATTGTCAGATGCACTGGGGACATGGGTGCTAGTTGAGACTTGACAACTAACTTACTGCAAAATCACAGTGGTTGCCAAAGTACGGGGAAGACAGGAGTGGGTAGTCAAGTTTTCTGCATGGTAATGTATCATTTCAAGAGCTGGGATAGAAGATACAGAAGTGGAATGAAAAGACTTAGGAGTTCATCACTGATCATCAAATCATACAAGTTTAATAAAAATGTCTGGTGTTTTCTTAAATTTTAGAGCCAACACCTACAACAACTGCTGTGCCCATTGTTGCAACTTCTGAGATTCTATCGTAGGGTGTTTGTACACAACATGATGTTTAAGCCTTGTTATTTAGCTGCATCTGAAAAACTTATAGATTCATAGATTTATAGAAGTAGGGTCAGAAGGGACCTTGTAGATAGATCATGAAGTCTGAACCCCTGCCCTGGGCAGGAGATAAAACTGGGCTCAAATGACCCCAGACAGGTAGACATCAAGCTTCCTCTTAAAGACCTCCAGGGTAGGAGCCATCACCACTTCCCTTGGAAGTTGGTTCCAGGTTCTAGCTTCCCTGACTAAGAAGTAGTGCCTTTGTATGTCTAGTCAAAACCTACTCTCTAATAATTTGTGGCCGTTATTTCTTGTTACCCCAGGGGGCACTAGGGGGAACAAGGTCTCTCCCAGATCCTGCTGGTCCCCCCCTGGTGAGTTTATAGATGGCCACCAGGTCCCCCCTCAGCCTTCTCTGTGAAGGCTGAACAGGTTAAGGACTGGTCCCGTAGCCTGTCTTCATAGGGTCTGCCCTGCTGCCCCCAAATCATGTGGGTGGCCCTTCTCTGGACCCTCTCAGTGCTGTCCATATCCCTTCTGAAGTGCAGCACTGAGAACTGAACCCAGTACTCCATCTGCAGCATGACTAGTGTTGCATAGAGGGGGAGGATGACCTCCTTGGCCCTGCTTGAGATGCATCTGCGGATGCATGACAAGGTACAATTAGCCCTACTGACTGTGACCTTGCATTGTCAGCCCATGTTCATCTTGGAGTCAATAATGACTCCAAGATCTCTTTCTGCCACCATGCTCTCAAGCAGGGAGTTTCCCAGCTTATAAGTGTGCTGCTGGTTACTACTGCCCAAGTGCAGCACCCTGCACTTTTCAGGATTGAAACCCATCCTATTTTTCTTAGCCCACCCCTGTAACCTGTCCCGGTCCTGCTGTAATGTCCTTCCCTACTAGTGTGCCCACCTTACCCTAAACCTTGATGACCTTAACCCTTGTTATTGTGGTATGGTGCGTTCGTGTTTGCATACTATGTATTTTTGAGAGAGTTAAGTCTTGTATGTCATTCCTCGCAGATTCTAGCAGGAAGAGGCAAAATACCAGTCTCTCCCAGGGGGATGGAAACAGGGGCATGGGAGACCTCTCCCTTGTTGGGACCCGGGGTGGAGACAGCCCATCCCCACAAGGAAAGTCCTAAAGACATGGTGAACTTACTTGTTTCAGGCCAGGGACAGATGGACTATCTGCACTGGGACAGCGCATCCAGTTGGTTTGTGAGCCACTTTTATTTACAGCTAAAAGTGGTGCAGGTGGATGATGTCATCCCAGAAAGCCGCCCAGCTGAAATAAAAGCCAGTGTCAAGGAGAGTGGCAGAGGCATAGTGGGAAGCAAACAGCAAGACTGCTTCCCACATCGGGAACAGACTGCATTGGCTGCCACTGAGGGACCTAGGGATGGACCCATTGAAGGGATCTGCAGTCAAGTAAAGGGACAACAGTGGCATCAAGTGACAATGGTGGAATCACAGATGCTGGGCCTATAAGTGGGGATAGGTCAAGGCCCTTCTCCCCTTTTCTTTTTTTGTTAATTTCTTCCCTTTTTTTGTGGATTTCCCAGAGGGGCCCCAAGATTAGGGTCAGGGCCATGGGCAATGCTCAGGGATTAAGAGCAGCTGGGGTAGCAGCAGTGCAATAAAGGGGGACCCAGCTGAACAGCAGGGATGGCTTAGCATCCTAAAGAGACCCAGGGCTGGTAGAGGTCATCAGGAGCCCAGCAGATGAGGATGAGGAGGGTTAATACCAGAACACAAGCCAACCAACCATGAAGTGCCTGTCCTAAAGGCTGGTGCATGCATGGGGTGTAGGGGAGGTGGAGTCCCAAGAATACCCACTAGGAAGTGTAACCAATCCATGGGGGACTACAGGAGGGAACCCCACCATTGAAAGAAAGACCAAAGTCATGGCAGATAAGCTTTCGGGTTTCTCTTAAGGAGAATGTGAGCCCTTGCTGAGACTGCAGGAACAAGTGCAGTGGCCAATCCTAGGCACATGATTCAAGGTGGCAAGGGAGTGCCTTCTCAAGACTAGGTGGGCACACAATCTGTCCCCAATAATGTTTTTCCTATTGAATTACAGCAGGAGACACATGTAAACAGACCTCCATAGTCCCCACGCCCGCCTCCACTGGGAGTCTCCTGCTAATTCCCCCCCCAACACCCCTTCCCCCAGGCACAGTCACCCCAAAACCCTGTTACTTGCACCTGCCTAGACTTCAGCCGGTCTCCCACTAGGTGACCCCCCATGGTGATCCTGACAACAAGTTGTGTGAATCATCCCCCCCCATCCCTTTCCCTCCCGTACTCCCATATTACAAAGTAATGAAAGTTTATATATAAGAATTATTTTTTTTTACTATATAAATAATTGATATGATATCAGAAGTGTAAGAGGTTGAGATTAGTGGGTGGGTGGGTGGGTGTTTCTGCCATGGTTGGTTGGTGACTGCAGCTGATGTTGGAGGTAAACTCTTATTTTTCTGGCATTTTAGGACTACAATTTTCCAGCATTCCCAAGCTACCAGGCTTGGAACAATTTCCATGGGGATGCATCAATGGTGCTGCTTCCCCTGATCCTCTCCTCTGCCCATGTTCCACTGTGAATCAGTCTGTGTAGTGTGATATACAGCTTTTGGAGGAGTGTTGTGAAATGTTTTTGAAATCATGGGTTGTTGTTGGGCTTGGGGTGGAATATACAGCTCCCTTGACCACACTCCTAAGGTGGACTTTAAGTTCCCTCAAGAATGTATCCAGCTTAGATTACAACTCAGGATCACATGAAGAGATGGAGCAGAGGAGCGACCATGTTAACCAAATTGTCAGGTAGCAGAGTTTTGGAGACAGACAGGGATGGTAATCTTCTACAGGCAGTGTCCACTAATATAACTGGGGAGATGGTAACACCATGGATCACTGTCTCTTTGATGCATAATATCCTTTCTCCCTGAGGCCAGGGACAAGGCAGTTTCTGAACACGTGTGTCATGCGTGCTTCCAGCCCACCCTGTTAAGAGGTTCATGAATCAGGCCCGGTAGGCCACCACAGCTTGCAGAATCATGAAGGCAAATCCTTTCCTTTTGTGAAAGACCTCCCTCTTCGCAGAGGGCACAGCACTGGGGTGCAAGTGCTGTCTAAAGCCCTCACGCAGTTAGGGAACCCGATGTCATTGAAGCCATCTATGACTTCCTGCAGATTTTCCAGGCAGGTAAATTTGTTTGCAGCAATTGTCCTGTAGCAGCTGGCATACCTTACAACTTGCCACCCCAGCTGTGCAGGGAGCCATGCTGAATTGGTTTGCAATGTAGCAGAAGTCAGACAGGGTGGCCAGTTTCATGCTGGCCATTGCCACTCCCTTGCCTGGCAGGATGGCCCAACACATGTTAGTGTCCTGCCTTGCAATCTGGGGCCCCAGAATTAAAATGATTTATCATATCATCTTCCTGGTCATTCAGAATGTCTCCAGCCACTGCTAGCTGCTAGTTGTTCCAAGTGGTCAGCACAATTCTCTCTCACCAGTCCAAGCTGCCCTTCTGGGTGCAGCCCATGAGGATGCTATTTCACATGACTCTTGGTTTTTCCACTTCTTGGTACATTTCCATTTTCTTTTTTGTAATGCTAGGAAAGCTTGGATCCACGCTAACACTGAATACCCTATCATCCTCATCCAGCAGTGCAGCTTATCTTGTATTACTCTCAAGGCCAGCAGTAGTTCAATTAGCAGCACATTCACCACAACCTCCTCCTCCTCCTGATCACCCATGTCCTCCAGATTCTCCTTGTCCAAGGAGTCTTCACTGAGTTGTTCTCCATTCTCCTCTTCCCATTTCTCACACATTTCATCCTGATTTTTCATTTGGCCCATCTCTGTGATCAGTGAGGGGCAGGGGGTTGAGCTCTGTCTAGCTGCATTAAATAAATGACCACTGCTTTCAACAAGTAACCCTGGGGCACTGGGGGTTTGTGCAGCCTTTATTTGGTCCTGATATAAGAAGCAGAAGATGCTGTGGTGCATCAAGTCTTTGTTCAAGACAACTTGCAAGGTTGCAAACATAAGATTTTGTTATAGCCCTCTCCTATTAATATAGGACTAGCCAGCTGAATACTTTTCTGAGGTAAGCAAAAGCAGACTGTGCTTCTGCAGTAAAAGTATTGTATTCATCAATAACAAAACAACCTTCATTGTAGAGCTAACTAGGGGAAGATATGCCAAAACACAAGCAGGCAGGTGTGATCAATTCTTGCAATATTCTGGGGCATTGAGCAGCCATCCCAATGGACAATGGCCTTATGTAGCCCATGCTCAAGCCAATCAACAATCTTTTTGTTGGTAAATGAGGTATTTCGTCACCTTTGGGTGTTGTGAGACACAGGTGATGACTTCATAATCTTTGGCATTTTTGTGGCATGTGTATAAAGCCAACACCCAAATTTTGCCAGGGACCTGTCATGAATCACTTGCTGTTGAACACAATTTGCTTCACCATGTCTCAGAAAGCCAAGGCCAGGAGTACAGAGGTGAAGAAGCAGGAGGCTGATACCTCCAAAGGCCCAGGGACCCAACTGGACCTGGGAAGAACTGCAGGACTTAACCAATATTTGGCCAGAGCAAAGCATCATAGACAAACTGGAAAGTAGTAGGAATAAGCTTGTTTATGTCTCCATTGCAAAAACAATGCAGGTGCAAGTGCACAAGTATGACTGAACCCAGGTCCAGTGCAAGGTCAAGACCTTGAGATCTGCATTTTACCATACCAAGGATTCAAACTCTCGTTCTGGCACAGGGCACACAATTTCTCCTTTCTATGACCAGCTGTCCATCATTTTCTCCAAAGATGCAGGCGACATTCTGGGTATGCAGTGTTTCAGGATCAGGGTTATTGGGAAGGAGAGCATACCGACAAAAGCAGCTCCTCTTGTGGATGAAAATGGGAGCATCTTGCAGCTGTATGGAGACTGCTTCTTGCTCCTGGATAACAGGGGTGCACCATTGACTTGATTCCAGTGCCCCCCTCCGATTCCATGGACTAGCACAAATGATGAGGTAGAGGAAGGGGAACATCAATAAACTGACATGGCCAATGTGGTTTGTTGTGTTTCCAACAACACTTGATCATCATTTTATCTTGCTGAGATTCAAGAAGATCCACAACTGGTGACTTCTAAGTATCTGTGCCTCCACTGGCAGGCACTGCTCAGAAATGTGCTGGGAGGGAGGAGAATTCATGTATCACTGGAGGTGGGTTGCCAGGCTCTTTCAGTGGTGGTGGATGAATTATATACACCATTCTCTTTTGGGTTTGGATATCTTGGAATGTAACACACTACATTTTTTGCTTTAATTGATTACAGCTGGCACAGGCAGTGGCAGCCATGGACATGGTTCTGAACTGGGCACTTTAAAGTTTTGAGCAGTATCAATGGTGCGGGGTCTGTTTCTCTACCTTCATGTATTTTCTCTACTGGCGGATGACGCTGGTGGTGAATAGTTTCCTCCTCTTGGGAGAAGGAAATGGCACAAAATCAGGAGACTTTTTTCATTTGTTTACCAGCTACTGTGCCTTATGGCAACTGGGAACGTGCCCCAAAACCTCCAACCCCAGCTCCCACTACAACAGAGTGCTCAAGGGATATGCGCTACAGGTAGCAACCCTCCTGAGAAAGCTTGCTGGAGGTTTTGGCAGATTTGTCATGAGCCAGGCTGTCATGTGCAGATGCTGGGTGAGATGAACTCCATGAGCTGATGGATTCCAATGATACCCTCCTCGAGGAAGTGTGAGACCTCATGCAGTGGTTGGTAAACATGACCACGGAGTACTGTGTTGAATACCAGAGGTCACATGACTTGATAAGTGATGTCCTGCAGAAATTGCAGAAGCACCTCTTTAAAAACCAGGTGCCATCCCAGAAAGGGAAAAGTAGCTCCATTCAGTTTGCCTCTGTCCAGGAGGAAGCCAGGATTATTAAAGGTGAGCCTGTTCTCCCAAATGCAGTGGAGTCAGGGGAGGGCTGTACAACTGCCAGCAGAACCAGGGGGCCACCGTGGTTTTGTAGATTTCATAGACCTCAGGGCTGGAAGGGACCTCAGAAGATCATCGAGTTCAGCCCCCTGTCCCAGGGGCAGAAAGTCAGCTAGGCTCAAAGGATCACAGCAAGATAGGTGTCCAAATATTTCTTAAAAGAGTCCACAGTAGGTGCTTGCACCACCTCTGCAGCCAGTCTATTCCATGACTTGGGGACTCAGGCAGTAAAGAAGTGTTTCCTGATGTCCAGCCTAAAATGGTCTTGGAGGATTATGTGACCATTTGACTTTGTCATCCCTTGGGGTGCCCTCATGAAGAGGCATTCCCTCAGATCCTGATGTACACCCCTTATATACTTAAGTCACCCCTGAGCCTGCACTTTTCCAGGCTAAAGAGTGCCATGACTCTCAGACTCTTATCATAAGGCCTGTTCTCCTGCCCTCGTACCATGTGCATGTCTCTCCTTTCGACTCTCTCAAGCTTTCCCACATCCTTTTTAAATTGTGCAGCCCGGAATTGGATGCAGTACTCCAGCTGTGGCCTCACCAAGGCTGAGTACAGTGGAAAGATGACATCCTGGGATTTGCTTGAAAAAGATCTATAGATGCAAGCCATAGTTTTTCTTGCCTTACCAGATGTGACATTGCATTGGTGGCTCAGTCCCTTTCTGCCATGTTGTTAGCAAGTGTAGTACTGCTAAGCCTATAAGTGTGAGGCTACCACTTTCAGGGTCTACCCTTGAAGCCAATTCCCCAGCCATCAGACTGTGATGTAGGCAAGGCTACAGTTGGCCAATTTTAATCTAAAAAGAGTATTTTTCAGCTAAAAAGCAATCCCTGCACATTTTCATTCGGAGAAGAATCTTTGGAGTTAGTAATCATTTTCTCTGAATTCCCTGCACTGTGCCTGCAGGCACATGCATACACACATGCATACACCCTGCTTCATTCTGGGGAAAAAATCCCTCCCTGTTGCATCCTGCCTTGGGCTGGGGCATCTTAGAGGAAAATTCCCTCCCTATGTCACTGTTGTCCCATTCCCAGGACACTACCACCCAGCTTCTGTCTGGGGGGATACTCCCTCCCTGTCTCCATGGGCTGGGGCCTCTTAGGGGAAAATTACCTTCCTAGGTCCCTCTCTTCCCATGCCTGGGGCCTCTTACACCTGGCTTCTGTCTGGAGGAAAATTCCCTCCATTGCTCCCTGTTGCCCCATGCCTGGGCCCTTATCACCCTGCTTCTGATGGGGGAAAAAATCCCTCCCTGTCTCTCTGTTGCACCCTGGGCTGAAGGTTATGGTGCCTCCTACCCTCCTTTCACCAGGGGAGTCCTCAGTCCTGGCATTTCCTGGGGCTGCCATGCCACCAGCAGTCCCACCAGGCCTCCCAACCCTGGCAGAGTGCAGTTTTAGTGGTCATGCTCAGGACCTGGGGCCTCCTCTTTCCCACAACCTACCCCATACCTCCAAGTTCATCCTTACATGGGAGCTCAGCAGGAACATGTTCTTTCTTTGCTGGATGGTGATTCAGTGAGTGCCCCCTCCAGCTCTGAGAATGGGGCATTAAATGGTTTTAAAAGAATGAAAAAGGAAATAGGCACAGATGGAGTGAGGAGGATGGCATTCACTCCATCTGCACCTCGAGCTCGGAAACTCCAGCAGTGGGAGGTTCACCTTCAGAAACACCAGCTGCTCCAACAAAACCAGAATCCAAGCAGGTGTGGTCAGGTGAACACCCTCTCTGTTGGAACACGGGTCAGTGGACAGGACAGGTGTTCCCAGGCAGATCCTGCTCCATCTGGCTGTATCTTGCCCAGTACGCTGCTGCATACACTCCCCTTCACCCTTAGGTCAGACATGGGGGCCAGCATGTGAATTGTACTAGCCCACAGGGGATCAAGTCATTTCCTGATGCCCTACTTTAGCTACCTCATCAGTGCCTGCACATCTGGTGACAGCAGCTTGCCCCAGCCAGAAACATTGATTCCCTGGAAGCTCTCCATTTGGCTATGACGTTCACTCACTACAGGGATCACTTGGCTAAGGAGGGCATCACCAGCACTGAGGGTCTTGGTGGCCTCAAGGAAGGGCTTGAGGACCACCAAGATCTGGGAAATGGTATCCCACTCAGCTCTCTTAAAGGGGCAACCAATCCCAATCTCTCCAAGCAAGGCCATCTCATGGATGGCTTTCTGTTACTCCAGCAGCCTCTTGAGCATCAGATATGTGGAGTTCCACCAAGTCTCCACATTTTTCATGATTTTGTGCTGTTAACGTTCAGCTCTGCTTGTTTGTACCAAAGCATCTTGGCCCTCTTGATGCTCTGGTGGAAGTAGCCTGCCACTTTCCTGCATTTGGAAATGAGCTTTCTGGTGGTGCTGGCACCATCACCGTCAGCCCTGTCCCCCTCCAAGGCATCCCTGATTATGTGGCGGAACTTGTGTGCCACACAGTGGATACCAACAACATTGGCATTGTGGACCACCTTAACCATATTGGCCACATTGTTGGTGTCCATGAACACACAGGTGAGCTTTCCCTACCCAATGAGCCACCCCTGCACCATGAGGTTCATGGGCTCCATGATCTCTGTTGCTATGTGCGACTCATCCATCATCTTCATAGTATCATAGTGCCTAGGGTCAGAACGGGCCTAGAGCAGGCCATCTAGTCTGACCCCCCGCCAATGGCAGGAATGAGTGCCAGGGTCACAGGACCTCAGCCAAGTACCTATCCAATCTATTCTTAAAGACGCCCAAGGTAGGAGCAAGAACAACTTCCCTAGGAAGCCAGTTCCACGTCCTAGCCACCCTAACTGTGAAGTAGCGCCAACCTAAACCTGCTCTCCAATAACTTGTGACCATTGGTCCTAGTTACCCCTGGTGGTGCCCGGGAAAAAAGAGCCTGCCCTATTTCCTGCTGATCAC
>JAGPOW010002491.1:0-12497 GCA_030014935.1 Caiman crocodilus | reverse complement strand
GAAAACAACAGAATGCAATTCAACAAGGAGAAATGCAAAGTGCTGCATCTAGGGAGGAAAAATGTCCAGCACACCTACTGCCTAGGGAATGACCTGCTTGGTGGAAAGGAAGCGGAAAGGGATCTTGGAGTCCAAGTGGACTCCAAGATGAATATGAGTCGGCAGTGTGACAAAGCTATCAGAAAAGCTAATGGCACTTTATCATGTATCAGCAGATGCATGACGAATAGATCCAAAGAGGTGATACTTCCCCTCTATCGGGCACTGGTCAGACCGCAGTTGGAGTACAGCATGCAATTCTGGGCACTGCACTTCAAGAGGGATGTGGATAACCTGGAGAGGGTCCAGAGAAGGGCCACTCATATGGTTAAGGGCTTGTAACCCAAGCCCTATGAAAAAAGACTGGGGCTCCTGGACCTCTTCAACCTCCTCAAGAGAAGATTGAGAGGTGACCTTGTGGCTGCCTATAATTTCATCTTTGGGGCACAGAGGGGAATTGGTGAAGTTTTACTCACCAAGGTGCCCCTGGGGATTACAAGAAATAATGGCCACAAGCTAGCAGAGAGCAGATTTAGATTGGACATTAGGAAGAACTTCTTCACAGTTAGAGTGGCCAAGGTGTGGAACGGGCTCCCAAGGGAGGTGGTGCTCTCCCCTACCCTGGGGGTCTTCAAGAGGAGGTTAAATAGGCATCTAGCTGAGGTCATCTAAGCCCAGAACTTTTTCCTGCCTACGCAGGGGTTCAGACTTGATGCTCTAGTGAGGTCCCTTCTGACCCTAACATATGAATCTATGAATCTATGGTGGTGAAATTCAACATGGCCCCACTAAAAATGTGCATAAGTATCATTTTGGGACTGGCACACCCCTCATATTCCTTTCCCTGATGCATAGTGGCTACTTACTGAAGTTTAAGTGAGGGCTCCTGTTCACCTGCATTGTTTAAGAAAGTGCAGTGGGCTAAGCTCTAGCCTGTAGTTCTTGCTGGGATCACTTTGAGGGCAGGGGGAGGAGGTATGCCAGCATGTGTTACTGTGAATAGTTTCCCTAGTAAAACCTCCATGTGCCTTTTTCACTCCAGGAGCAGATGGCAGTGTAGGCCTAGCAACAAGCCATAGAGACTGTCCCCTGATTGGGTCCCTGTATTGGGTGAGTGTTGTCCCCAGGTTAAGACTCTAGTTGTGTATCTCTTTTCTTGTGAGTTGGGCCCTCTGGGCCGGGGGGAGGAAAGATCTGAGAGCTTTGGTGCAAACTTGCAAGTTCTGGTGTCAGCTTGGATTCTTGCTGTTTTTTGCATCTGTGTGAGACCTGCAGTATCCTATAAATGTGGCTGAAAGCACAAGGGAAAATCAGCTTGAAGTAAACTCTCCTATGCCCCTCCCTTCCCCCCCAAACACTCACGATACCGGATGATCCTTTATTTTCCTCACACGAATAGACAAGAGCCCATTCTTAATAGCTGAAGCAGTTCTCTTGGCAGGAAGCTTGAGACTCTACAGAAGCTTTCTTGAATTGGACACCTGATCTGACAGCTTGCAGAAGAATTAGTCAGAGGTGGATGTGGTTCTGGGTAGCTGTTGAGGTTTTTCAAAACTGGGCCCTCAGACAATGAAGCTGTGAGTCACCTTCAGCCATGTAGTATGTCTCCTGACAATGCCTGGAGGAACCCTGATGTAGTCGGGGAGCTCTAGGGAAAGTCTTGTCACAAAAATAAAAGGACCTAGAAATCCCTTTCTTATACTTGATCTTCCACTGTCTCTTCCACTGTCTACCATCCCTGCAGTTTTCACCCTGCTGCACCTTAACACACACAGGGTCATCTATGTCACAAGTTTTGCCTGTCAGCAACTCGAGGTGCAGCTTCCCGCAAAGACCTACACCTATCTCCATGAAACTTGGCAGGCTTTGTGGCCTCACCAGGGGCCACCATCCCGGCAGTTTTTGCCATGCTGTGACATAACACATACATGTGACATGAGTTTTGCTTTCAAGAATTTGGGGTGCAATTTCCCCCAAGCCTCTGCACCTATCTCCTTGAAACTTGTCAAACTTTGTGTGCTTACTGGGGGCTACCATCTCTGGAGCTTAGAGTGCACTGTGGCTTCCCACAAACATGTGACATGAGTTTTGCTTTCAAGAATTTGGGTGCAATTTCCCCCGAAAACCTAAACCCATCTCCTTGAAACTTGGCAGGCTTTATGCTATCTGCAGAGGCTACCACTTCTGCAAGTTTCAACCAAATCAGACAAAAACCAACAAAGTTACAGATATTTCATTGATTCCCCATTATACCCTATGGCCAAATCTCTGAATTGGCTCCAAAGCTTTGAAGCCTATTTGGCTGAATCAAAGCAGGAAACCGATTCGGAGTTCCACATTCAATTGCTGGCATCCAAATTAGCCAAATCCAAATGCAAACCAAATAGTTCCATATTTGCACAGGCCGAGGAGGAAAAGCCTCTGATCACCTTCTGTCTGGGGTGCTGTCATAAATCACTTAGCCCATCTAACAGTGAGATTGTGTTGGAAGAAGGCCATCTCTTCCAGTGGCCAGAGTGAATGAAGAAGGATTTCTTTCCATTGTGACAGCTCTTGGCAATTTGCTATTGGCAAACGCAGGATGATCACATCTGTGAAAATGGTGGTGGCTTTGCAAACTGGGGAGAAGGATGGGAGCATTAGAGTTAGGTGCCAATCAGGGCTCCAGTGCTCTCCAACCTACCCCAGATTTCCACACAGAGTGCTTTGCAGCCCACCTTGGATACATCCTTACTGCTGCTAACCCTCTCCCTGAAGGCACCAAGGCAATCACAAGCGCCTTGAAATAACATATGGAAAGAGTCCTCAACCACAAGATGAGAACTATCATTCCCCTCATTGTCTCAGGAGCCTGGATTGAATGTGAAGAAGCTCCAGATATGGAATGAAAAAACGTTTTTAAAAGTTCATTCTTTACCACATGCCATGAATTTTTAGCCAAGATTTGCTGTGTGTTCTTTAGGGTCAGATATTGATGACTCCTACAAGTGTTAAGGTGGAAACAGCTAAGAGCTAAGGTCTGAGACTGAGGCTCATTGAGGTCCCAGGTACAGGAGGAGGAGAGAAAAGAGAAAGGATGAGTTGCTCGCAGACTTGGCTATGTTATTGTAGAGGAGAAATGTAGATGCAGGAGCCTGATGTGCCTGGATGGAGAGCCTTTGGGCAAATGACTATAGAAATAGCTAAAAATCAATTCATCTAAGAAAGCAAAGAGTTGAATGCACAATCTGCCATTCATAAGGGACACGTAATGCAGGCATTTGAAGATTGCTAGATACCTATCATAAGACGTGGCTGCAAGGAGATAGCATTTGGTAGTTGCTAGTAAAGAAAAGAAATAAAACTGAGTTATACATCTGCTAACAGCGATGGTCCCGTCCCCAGTCAGGAAGCTGGCCAGCGTCCTTGGCAGGATGTTTGAGGTATAGCAGGTTTCCAAGGACAAACAGCCCAGGAGGAAGTACATTGGTGTGTGGAGGTGATGATCAGCCACAACTAGTGCAACAATGTTGACATTCCCAAAAGTGATGACAAATGTAGATAATTAGGAATATGAGAAAGAGAAGACTCTTTTGTTCAGGGAATTTCCCAAATCCTAGAAGGAGAATGTTGGGGGAGAAATATCATTCTTTTAAACCAAATTATAAAGCAGGCCCAAACAGCTGCTTCCTCTTGGATCTCTCCCCAGAAGGATATGGTGGGTCTTCACGCTGTCCATATCTATCACTGGTTTTAATTAATAATCACTAAGAGAACTGATAAAGGTATATGAATAAAACGGTTTATTAAATCACAACAAGCAACAGGTAAGTAAGCAACACATATACAGACCTGGTTCCCACAATGACCATTATCAATACAACAACATGATATTTTCTCAAGGATGGGGTAGACTTTATTGAGGGAGAAGGGAAACTTTATTGGGCTCGTGTCCCTGCCTCTGGTCTCCCAAGTGTGGTCTGCTTCTCAGGCACCTGCTCAGAAGAGCTTACTTTCACCTCGCAAACAAGGAGTAACCCACAACCTGGACAAGAGTGAGGGAGAAAAGAAATGGGTGATACTTACAATGGGAAGTAGAGGGCTGCTGCTTTATGTGATACACACACCCAGAGGAAAAGAAACCCAGGGAGCCAACCCCATCTACCTCCAGCAAAGGTTCACCACAATGGAGGGAGGAGATCAATGGAGCCTCACAGGTCACTGAAATCCAGCATGGTGTGCCTCCACAGTGCACCAGCCAAAGAAACCAGTTACTCTATCCTAACTTTCTCTCCAGCCTCTCACTCTAGCAATGCAACCACCAATTCCCTCACCAAACACCCTCCTCCAATCTCTCAGAGCTTCTCCACACCCAAAAAACGCACACAGATCCCTCAGTTTCACACACGCTGACCTGTCAGTCAGAGCCCCCTTTTATATGGGCGGTGCACCCCATTCACTTGGGCTCTGCACTCAGCATGTGGGTCTGTACACAGCACTCCATTCCAGGGCCTCTGCAGGTAGCATCACTCAGCATCTACCGAGCCTCTACCTGACATCACTCAGCAGAGGGTGTGTCAGGTAGAGGGCATCTGCTGACCTACTTAACAGAGAGTCCCATGATCCAGGCCTGAATTTGCTCGCAACAAGAGAAGTTCTTTGATTTCCCCATTCTGTCTCTACCATGGATTATATCTTGGGAAAATAAAACAAAGCTCATGATATAAGTCAAAGAAGGTCAATTTACATTTTAGCTCAACTGTGCGAGCGGAATGTTTGTCACTTGTATTTTCTAAGCAGCCAAAGAGCATCAGGTCCCCTTGATTCATGATTTTTTCTCTAGGAACTTGCGGTCCCTCCCCATGCAGATGTATTCTTTTTCATACCCTTTCCTTAATGTATTCCATGTATGCCTTGGGTGTAGGGTGTAGTAGGGTGACCGTAAGGGATACCCAAGTTAGCAGTGCTGCTGCAGCAGTAGCAAGGGCAAAGTGGCATAGTGCAGCCCTGGTATTAGTACTCGGACAGCTGAGAGAGTCAGTGGCCCATTAATGACCCAATGTTCTTTACTTCACAGGTATTAAAAATCATCTTCCCTTTTTAATGGTTTTACCACTAACCAAGCTAACATATTTTAGGGCAATTTTGCTGTCTGCTAGGGCTTCCCATTTCACAGCTTGTGCCACTCCACCTACCTGCCCTGTGTCCAGGATGCTCATTTACTTCTTCACTAGCTGGCTGGGACTAGCCTCCAAAATCCAGGACATAAGGTCACCCTAACTTCAAGGTTGGCAGAACCGTCTCTAGTAGAGGAGGCTGTTCTATTCTCTCACATAGGAATCCCAGTCTGTGCACAAATTGCAAAAGCTGTAGTTACAGAGCATTGTGCACAGGAAGAGTAAACAGAGTCTAGCCCTTGGTGCCAATGAAAGTCAGGCTTGGAGTACAGGAAAAGGAAAAAGTTTACTAAACTTTGAAGGATAAGTAGGATATACAAGAGCCTGGTCTAGTAAGCCCATGTAACCTAGAGAGATTACTCTTGGCCTATTGGCCCACTGTTGTTCATCAAATTATTGTTTTTTTCAATGAAAAAATGCCTCTTTACTTTTTCATTTTAGCGATTTTCAGTATCTTTTCATTACAAACAAACAAAAACCACCTGATTTAAACTACAATTTATCCACAGGCAAAAAAAAAAAAAGGAAGGGGAAATGGAACAGTAATTTGGGGGGAAATAAAACAAACAAGCTGAAATACTGAAGGAATGGAAACCCCCCCTTCATTGCTTCCCCTCCATCCCACTCCCCAAATTTTCCTATTTTCCCAACATCTGCTGAACCCCATGCACTCTGTAAAGCAAATTGCTGTCTCCTACCTGATCACATTAGAGACATGTAAAACATAATAGAAATGACTCCATCTGAAGTAAAATAATTTCTAGCACAGCTGCTCTATTTGTGCCGTAGAATTGGCTATTCAGTCTTTGTGCTTCACCAGGAACAAACAATAATGCATAAGAGCACACAAGTTTAAAAATAATGCTTCAAACACTGATTCAAATGCATCCGAACATTCCCTCCTTGAGAACCACACATTACAGAGTTCCCTATATAGCTAGTACATTTCTCAGTACAGTCACTGATTCATGCAGAAGCAACTGAGCCAAAGAAAGGACACTTGTCTATATATGACAGAAACTGGAATAAATAGAGGGATAGTAAGTTACACCTTTAGGTAATTTAGTACCAGGCTGTGTATGACACTTCTGTTTTGCAAAATCACCTTTCCATTTAACTTCAAGTTACTCTTATTTTTCAATTGAAAAATAATGGATCCAAACAAGGCAATAAACAGTTCTTATATAAATAATTAGGATCCTTTTTTTTTTCAAGGTTTCCATAATCTTTGGATCAGGCATTTTGTGATGCTGGAACAAACTGTGCCCTGGAATAAAAAAAATGTCCAGTGTTGTGGAATTTACTGGAATTTATTAATTCCCCCCCCAGCTGCTGTCCTCCAGGATTATATTATGATATTATATATGACAAATGATGGAAAACTCAAAACCAGACATAAAATGTAACTAGACAGGTGTTTGTGTTGGTTTAGCTATTAGAAGGACAGAACCCTAGATTAGGCAGCATGCATGCAAAAGATAAGATAAAACATCCATGTATTTTTATATATATTTACCTCTAAGGCAGGCATTGGTATCGTTTTACTCAGTGGCCTTTTAGACTCTTTGTGACCAGTAGTTGACATCTGCACTGACATTGTGAACAAGACATCTGCACTGTCTTTGTGAACTGCAGTTCTCACAGGAGAAGAAAGATGTAGGCATGACAGGTTCCTCTGGTTCGTTAGTCTTTCTTTAGCTCAGTTCATGTCATAACTACTCCCCTTGAAAATCACTCTGATGTATCTATGCAGATGCACTACATGAGCAGGGAAACTCTCACTTGAATTTTTGTTGGCTATCAACTTTATTTATGGAAAACATAAAGCTAAATATACTTTTTTTTTCCTGGCAACAGCAGAGATAAACTCTAACCTCCAAGGGAAAGCACAGATGGAGAATCTCTACCCTTACAGGGGGAACAGGCATAGGATTCTGCCTCTTACAAAGCAATCAATCTCATGTTGAGGCAGAATGTTTCTGGTGTCAGATATTGCATTAATTTTGCATTCAAGCTGTGATTCATCAACAAGCTGAAGCACTTGCATATATGTAAGCATGAAATTCTGCTGACTGGGCAAAAAAGGTGTTTTGTAATCATGTTAGCTCACTTGAGTTGTCCAAAATAGTTAGTCCAAACTTTCCCTCCTGAAGGAATGAAGTGGATATGATATAGAGATTAACTTTATGACATTTTTGATATAGCTCCTGATGAATCTAAAGGATTGTGGGGACTGCATGATTTTGGATTTATTTTTTCTAATAACTTATGTAGTCTGTATAACATCAAGTTGTTTTTTAAAGCCTTATTGCCCTTGTATTTAAATGCCTTTCAGTATTTGTTAAAAAATCTATTTCTTGTGTAATATTTTCCTTCCCTTATTGTGTTTATAATTGGGCCAGGATTGCACATGATATTAACTTTTAAGTAATAAACAATCTGTTTCTTTGACACTTAGGTGAAATCCCAGGCTTAAGTGGCTGAAGAGAAGTAATGGATTGGAAGTAGCATTCAATTCAGTTTGCTTATTTGTCTTCCTTTTTGTACCTTCTCTGGGGCACAGAAGCCAGGGTCTGACCTGACAGTGCTTACTTTGCATTTTAAGAAGAAGGAGCCATAAAAACAACACCTGACTAGTCAAACTACTGGAAGCAGAGAGACTGTATATTGGATTATAAAATCTCCATGTTTGAAAAGATGCACATATTCTCCTGATCTTATTTAGGCAGAAAGTTATATGTATAGGGTCACATATATTCTCCTCCCCTTCCAACCCAGAGGTGACATCTGTGACTAGCCAGAGTTAAGCCTGCCTTGGAAGCATTGTTTTGTCTTTAGTCTCCCTACAGGAGAGGTTGCAGTTTGAGTAAAGCAGGTTGACAGGAAAAATTTCATGAGGGCCTGGTAATAAGGTCAGAGAAGCTGTCTAAGAAGTGCATACTTGGATTTAAAGTGCAGGATAAGAACAGGTTATTGTTCTGATATTTTCTCCTGCTTCTTCATTCTTATTTCTCTATCTGTATCTCAAAACATGGCTATTATTTTTTAAATGTATGTTTTTGTTTTTTCATATTTGTTATCTTTTTACACATCCAGCAGGTTGCCAACTCAAGAAAAAAAATGTATTGAAATTCTGCAAACTTTTTTTACTGATACAAATTTTTACTGATACATGTTTTACATAATGTAAATGTGAGACTTCTGCCAGGCTCTACCCAGCTGTCTGGCCCCAGTTAAAAAGGCTAAGTTCAGATTTAAGGGTTTGACATTAGCCATAGTAAAATAGTTTGCTTGTAAAAGGTTTACACGGGAAAAAACAAACAAACCCCGCAACCGCCCCCCCCCCAAAACAATTGTTGGGTTGGCTACCATGCTTGACTGCAGCAATGGTTTTATACTGTACTATCCCTCCGTACCAGGAGCCTCTGCTCACCCTCATGCCCTAACGACCTCAAGTGGGCCCTGCACTATGCTGTCCTCCAGCCCGTTTTATAGCCTTACCCCTGATGGCTCCATTCCTTCTGTCCTGGAGTAGAACTCCAGAGCAGTCTACTGTGACCCAGCAGTATTACAAGCAGCCTGGCACATGGCAGCAACAGCACATGGCTGAGAGAATGCTTCCTGCATGGTGCTGTGCTCCCACTTGGACACCAGGTGGTACTGCGTGCTGTGCTCCCACTTGGACACCAGGTGGTACTGCTGTGCCCTATCTGTTACAGCTTCCCGGAAGCTGAGGCTGCTTAGTGTTTCTATTGATGGCTGAAGTCTTTTAACTAATTTTACTGACGGCCACTTTTAGCCTGGATTCCTTTTTTTTTTACTGACAGACAGTGCATTTATTGACAGTTGGCAACTTTGCCACTTAACACTGTACACCAACTGTGATTCCATGAGAACATAAGAATTGCCATTTACTAGGTCAGACCACAAATCCTTGTTGTCCAGTCTCCTGTGTCTCAATAGTAGAGGATGGATGTTGAAAGGGAAAGTGAACAGGGTTTGAACAGGGATTTTTTCCCCTGTTTCTCTTCCACTTTCAGCCTTCAGCATTTAAAGTCTAGGAAGTTCTAATTCAGAAGCTGTACCATTAACTGCCATGCTCAATAGCTACTCATCCCTTTTCTGCAAGAATGTGCAGTCCCATTTTGAATCTGGCTAAACTATCTTGCACAACATCTGGTGGCAATCAATTCCACATTTTAAATTGCATTCTGTATGAAAAATAACTTCCTTTTGTTAGTTTTAAACTTACACCTACTACTTTTATACTGTGATCCCTAGTTCTTGTATTGTAAGAGAGAGTAAATCATACATTCCTATTCACTTTGTCTTTACCATTTATTATTTTATAGAAACTTATCATGCTCCCCTTCAAGCATCTCTTTTCTAAACTGAATAAGCCTACAGTCTTTAGTCTCTCCTAAAATGGAGTCCCTCTGTACTGTTAATCATCCTTGTTGTTCTCCTGTAGAAATCTTCTAATTCTTTTATATCCATTCTGAGGTGTGGGGACCAGAATTGGACACAGTATGCAAGGCGTGGACACATCGTGGATTTCAAAGGGGCATGATAATACTTTCAGTTTTTACAATTCCTTCTTTAAAAAATCCCTAATTCCTTTTGAAAAAAAAATTCCAGACCTATTGTTCATACAGCCAAGCCTTCTTTATGGAGGAAGAGATCCATTATTTTCTGAGTATCTGACTAGAAAAGGGTATATTTCCTCTAGTTAAAAATAGTTAAATTAGCAGTTTGTTACAGATTGTGGCTGAAAGCCATGCTCCTGCAAACAACATAACAGACATACAACCATGGTATAACTTTAAGCAAAAAAAATAATGGATAATGTAAATATAATGATAAAATAGGGTCAACCAAAATAGGGCCAAACAAAGCATATCCCTTCTCCTAAAATAAACATAATAAAAGACAAATATGGTAATGAATTAGATCATAAATCTATACAAGTGTTGTGCATAAGTCCAAAATTGATAGAGTAAAAAAATAAAATAAAAATCTCGTCTGCAAAGGCCTAGCAAAACCTGATGAAGCTGAGGCACTACAGGCCAATGAGTTAGCCTCTGGTACATCTCAGCTGTTTCCCAGGGGTCAAGATGCAAACAGCAGAGATATGTTTTAGTCAGATGGTCATGCCAAAGGTGTAGAAGCGCTCCAGGCATGAGTCTCAAAGGTGCATCCAGGCTGCATCTAAGGTCAAGGCATGTCAGTTCCATGTGACTGTCTATTAAGTAAACTGGAGAAATGTGAACTATACTGAATTATTGTTATGATGTGAAGACATAATTGAATAGAATAACTGTAAGCAGAAACTAGTTTCCTTCTTGGGGAAAAACCCCCCAAAAACAAACACTACTTTCCATATGTTTAGCTTGAAGAAAATGTGATTAGGGGGAGACAGGAGATCAGTCTTGAAATATTTGAATAACTTGAAATATCTGATGTGCTGCCATAAAAATGAGGCGAATAACATTTTTCCCTTGCTCCAGAGGCAAAGATATATAGCAATGGCTTGTATTTGCAGCAAAGTGTAGGGATAAACTAGATATCAAAACTGTCGCTCTCTCACCTCCACCCCCACCCCCGCCCCTACCCCCGCCCCTACCCCCGCCCCAACACCCATCCCTCTTTCTCCCTCTCCCTCCTCCCCCCACCTTTCTCCTTTCTCTGTGGTAGCTGGCAGAGAACAGCCAGCCGGGCCTCTGCTCTGGGCCTTATAAGAACCAGGCCCTGCCCCTTTGAGTCAGTTGACCTTCATTATTTGCCCCGTCAACCCACAGCTGTGCTGCCTAATCGCTGCTAGGGCTCCTTCTTTAGCAGTTTTCCCTCCCTTAGGAGCAGGGCAGCGAAGTGCCCTGCAATGCATGTATTGGTCATGTATCTCTTAGGCCTGGAGGCTACTGTGATGAGCAACATTTGGAAACCTAGGGGACCATAAGGAAAACAGGTGGAAAATGGAGAAGACCATGTCCAGCAGCAGGAAGATGAAACCAAAAATCTGCAACTGGCTTGGCTTTGAAAGAGGATTGAAGGATTTGAGATAAATATGAAGAGGGGACGATGACAGGATTTCTGTTTCTGGCCCCTAGATTGCGAAGTAGAGTGGAAGGTGTCTGGTCATCACATGGGGCAGGAAAGAATTAATTCCTTTCTACTTACTACACATATGAGGGTATTTTCACATTCCCTAGAAGCACTGTTTATCCACGGAGGAGACTTTAGGGGTCTGAGGGTTACTTTTGACAGTTCATGTCCTCAATAAAATGAGATCTCTGATTGAGCAAATGAAAAAGCAGATTTTATTGAACTTCTAAAATTAGGAACATTGAGATCTGATAATGATTAACACAATATGTATCTATATATTTGTACTATTCAAGTGGAAATAATCAGCCTTTCAACTTAGAATCACTGCATCTTAACATGCTAAGAATTTCTAAATGGTAGTTGGCTTGTTAGTAAAAGGCATTGTATCTTCATTAGGTCTGTGAATGGGAACCTCAGCAAAGGATGCCAGAGAAACCCATCTCAGAATCCTGAGCTACCTCTGGTCCCCATTTTCTAATAGAGCCCTAAAACATTACTTGTTCAGAATGAGACACGTGTTCAAAAAAGTGATGTTTTTGTTGCATATTATGTTGACCTTCACAAATCAAGATGTAATGAGGCTAGCCTTTCCTAGATGTTCTGTCACCTATAACCCTATAACTTCCTTCCTTTTATCTGACTTCCTTTAGGCTCATTTATGCTAGCTTGGCCTAACTTAAATTAATGCAGGCAAACTTTACTAAAGATACTATAATGCAAGCTAAAAAGATTCAAATTTAACGCACAGATTTATACATTCAAATTTGGGGATTTTCACTGTGGTTCGCTGATTCTCCTGTTGGAACTTAGAAAACTAAGCAGTTCCTGCCTCAAGGTCTTGCTTCTCTGCCACATTTAAGATAAGGAGTTAATTTTATCCCATGGTCTAATATGGATGTTCTATGGCAAGTTTTGCCTTCCTCTGTAGTGAGGTAAGGGACCCACTTCCATGGATAGTGTGACTGTACTTTAACAAATTATTTCTTGTCCTTGCAGGGGCAGGACATTGACTAGTCAAATCACCCTTGGGTCTTCTCTTCTCCAGACTAAATCATTCTAGCTCTTTTCGCCTTTAGTCATAAATCATGTTTCTTAGACGTCTCATTTTCACGTGGCACACTACTGGATTATTTTCAATTTGTCCACATATTTCTAAAAGTGTGGAGCCCAAAACCTAGACACAGCACTCTGGGTGAA
>JAGPOW010002487.1:0-11192 GCA_030014935.1 Caiman crocodilus | reverse complement strand
CCTCTGAGCCCTCTCCAGGCTGGCCACATCCCTCTTGAAGTGCAGCACCCAGTACTGGACACAGTACTCCAACTGTGGCCTGACCAAAGTCACATAGAGCGGGAGTATCACCTCTCTGGACCAGCTTGAGATGCATCTTTGGAAGCATGACAAGATATGGCTGGCCTTGCTGGCTGCAGTCTGGCATTGGCGGGTCATGTTCATCTTGGAGTCAGTAATGACTCCAAGATCCCTTTCCGCCTCTGTGCTTTCAAGAGGTGAACTTCCCAGCCTGTAGGTATGCTGTGGATTCCTTCTCCCAAGGTGCAGCACCCTGCATTTGTCTATGTTGAACCCCATTCTATTCTTGTCTGCCCACTTTTGTGGTCTGTCTAAATCTAGTTACAGCCTCTCTCTCCCTTCAAGTGTGTCCACCTCGCACCACATCTTAGTGTCATCAGCAAACTTGGACAGCGTGCTTTTCACCCCCTTGTTCAAGTCACTGATGAAGATGTTATACAGTGCGGGACCTAGGACAGAGCCCTGGAGTACCCCACTACTCACATCTTGCCAGGTTAAGTACAACCTGTCTACCACTACTCTCGCTTGACTGAGCCTCCACAACCGTAACCTCCTCCAAGGTGCTGCTTTCCAGAGAAGGAGACCTAGGGCTAGGGGAACTTTGAGGGGTGTGGAGCACAAACTCTGATTCCCCCTTGGTCCCCTGAATTGCTTGAGCCAAGGCACTCAGGTCCTCCAGTTCCAGCTCCAGCTACTCCTCTGGCAGTGGGAGGCTCACACTGGGAGATGACACTGGAGTGGAGGAGACAGTGATTCTGCTGCTGCTGCCTATTTCTGGACTGAGGGGAGGTGATGCAGGTGCAGGGACATCAGGTACAGGTACTGCTTCCACCTTCTTGCTTCCACTGGCAGCAGAAGCCTCATGGCTGCTTGGGAAGAGGATGCTTATATGTTTGTGAGGGGCAGGGAGCTTGCAGCTCTAGCTCTCTTCCTACCCCCTCTTCCCCCCCTGCCAGAAGACATGGCACTTGCTTTCCCAGCACACTTCATATTAATCTCTCCTTTGCTGCAAAAAGTCTCTGTGTGTGTGTCACTCCTTTTGTTGTGTGTGTTGTATTCTCTCTGTTGCATGTGTGATTGTGATCCTTGTGATTGTTTGCTTCAGTAACAAGAAGTGTTAAGAACTATGTAAAAAATGTGTGCTGTCTGCCTGTCTTCTTCTCCTATGAATATCTGATTTTTATTCTCCTGTGTGTGTATATGATGTGTGTGTGTGTGCATGCGTGCGCACGCACGTGCATGCAATCTGTGTGTCTCCCTGCGCAGTGATGGATCTCACGCAGTTCCCAAGAAAGAACAAGCTTACAAAAGGCACAGCACGCCTGCAAACAGAGGTTTTTATGCTGTTTCTAGGTCCTTCCCCCAGACACTGTCATTGGAAAGGCAGCCAGAGAGAAATCCTTTTCACTGGCCACCTAGACAGTGAGTCAGTTCCCCCCCTGCCCTCCCTTCTTCCCCCACTCCCTCTCCCTCTTCTAAATTTCTCTTTCCCCACACAGATAGCCCTCTGAAGAGTCCAAAGCTTTTCTGAATCAGTTCAGAAGCTCCAAACCAATTTGGAAAGCCTAAAGAAGCCAGCACTTCGATTTGAACATGCTGCTTTGATGTCCGAAGCACCCGAATCTTTTCCGAAGTGCAGTCTGAAGCCTCACACAGCCCTACAATCCACTATTATAAGGCAACATGCATAACTTGTAGATGAGATTGAATGACTTGATTTTGTGGATTCAGGATCAAACTCAGTTTGAGTTTAGCCACCATTGAGTTTTGCCTTTGAGTTTAGCCACCATTCCAGCCAAGGCGTTGGGTCTTTTTGACACTGT
Organism: Caiman crocodilus; assembly: GCA_030014935.1. Lineage (NCBI taxonomy): Eukaryota > Metazoa > Chordata > Crocodylia > Alligatoridae > Caiman > Caiman crocodilus. The sequence goes on along the minus strand of JAGPOW010002487.1, from coordinate 9,309 downwards.
GAAGCAACAATGTGGCAAGGGATCCAAGGATGAAAAATTCAGTGCAAGTAAGAGTTGGTTCATGCTTTTTAAAGGCAGGTGTCTGGTAGTCACCATGTAAGGACATATGCCCCAATGTCCTGCTGACATTCACTGGCCCCTTGGGGTGGCTGCGTCCCTATGGTCAAGCTGGGTGAGATCTGGTGCCCTTTCTTTTCCTGCCTGCCACGATTGTGATGATATAGGAGATTTGTTAAAGGGAGGTGGTGACTGCCTGTCTCACACCTGGATCAATCGCAGGGGCTGCCCAGTGCCTGAAGCCTGGACCCAAAATGATGGAAGGACCAGCCCAGAGCCAACTTTCCAATTCCACCTTGGGTTTTTTTTATTTACATATTATATTTTTTTTCTTTCCAAAAGTCCTTTGCCCTCTTCTTCTGGGCATCTGCAAGGTGTGGTGTCCTGTTGCCTGAGGCTGTTCCCCCAGGATCTTCAGTGGTCCACCTTTCCGCCCTGGTCTCTTCTCCGGAACTTTAAAGCTAATCCGCAGCAGGCTTAGTTACCAGCAAGCACTGCTTCCACAGTTGGGGATTCCCTCTGGAGCGATCAGCTGGGGACGGAACATGGTCCTCGCTGCTCAAGGTTTCTGCCTACCCTCATCTCAGCCACAGAGCCTCTCCAGGGAACCACTTCTCTTTGTTTCCTGTTCAGATGCCTGGCCTTGGTCAGAACTCTTTGACCAGCCAAAAGACATCCACAGGAGAGATCAAAGCACAAGGGAGAAAGAAAAAGGTACAGAGAAAAAAAAACAACACTGCAGCAAGCAGTTTGGGCAGATCCCTCACCTCTGTGGTTCCCAGGGGTTTTTCCCAGATCCCCTTCTGCCGGCTGACCTCTGCTACCCTCCTCTTCACTCCTGCGGTGAGGGTGTCACTGCCTCCTCCCCATCAGACCAAGGGCTCACCCACACTTCTGGCTCCTCAGTTTTCCAGCTCTGCTCCTTCAGCATCCTTCTCCCCTCCACCTGCCCCCAGCCTTCAGATATAGCCCGCGCTACAAATTGGCTCCAATCTGCTTCACCTTGCTTGAAGGTAAAGCTGGGCTGGTACAGATTGGTAGTTCCTTTTGTAGCCTGGACATTGCAGCGTAAAGTGATTTCTGTCCCTGGCCAGGAGCATTCCTTCGGTGAGTGCCCTCCAGGCTTTCAAAGCGGATATGTCTTGCATAACATCAGAATGCAAGGTGAAGCTGCTAGTGCTGATGAGATTGCAGCTCAAGATTTTCCTAAAAAATTGGCTAAAATCATTGAAGAGGAAAGTTATTGTGCCAAGCAAGTCTTCAATGTCGGTGAGACTTGGCTGTTCTGGAAGAAAAGACCTCACCCAACAAGAAAAATCTATACCTGGTTTTAAAGCAGCTAAAGATAGGCTTACCCTTTTGCTTGGTTCAAATGCTGCAGGTAATTTCAAGCTCAAACCCTTGCTTCTTTATCACTCTGAAAATCGCAGCGCACTTAAGGGTTATACTAAAGGTAGCCTTCCAGTCATTGGGAAATCAAATCATAAAGCTTGGGTGACTGGGGATCTTTTTGAGGAATGATTCACTGACTATTTTGTGCCAGCTGTTCAGAATTATTGCAAGAGGAACAACTTTGCACAAAAGTTGGGCATCAGGCCCATGGTCAGGAATATAACCCCCTATTATAATAGTTTCTATGGGAAAATCAGATTCAACTTACATCGTTTCAACTTACAGTGCCTTTTCTAGGAATATAACCTGCTGTAAGTGCAAGGACTGCCTGTACAGGCCACAGATGATTTGGGTGATGAAATGCAATGCTTTCCAAAAGATTGAAGAGCGAGAGGCAGCAGCTCACTTGGACATCGTGGCCAGCACAATAAGATTCCTTGACCTGGCTGATCAGTTCTGTCAGAATGCTGAACGGACCCAGAAGCAGGAAAGAAAAATTAAACAGGAGTTCCTTAAACAACTGACCCCAGCCCCCATTCATGAGCAGCAATCCCACCATCCCCGCCTCTCCCTCACTTCCTTGGGAGCTTCCAAGAGAACCCTGTCCATGATCAGCCCCACAGTGCAACAACCACATTAACAGGCGCTGTGCCTGTGACTGAGGGGCACCCCTCCTCTAGCCCATGGGTGGGCAAAATGCAGCTTGTAGGCCAGGTGTGGCCTACCAGGCCTTTCTATCTGGCCTGTGGGGCCCCTAAAAAATTTAGAAAATGAATATTTATCTGCCCCTGGCTCCCTATCATGTGGCCCTTGATAGCTTGCCAAAACTCAGTAAGCAGCCTTCTGCCAGAAATAATTGCCCACCCCTGCTCTAGCCAGACAAGAAGAGCACCAGCACACTTTGGGGATAAAGGAGAGGGTGAGACAGAGGGGGACTAGGGTAGGGAGAAGAAAACCCAATGATGGGTGATGGGTTTTTAGCTGTTAGTGAACTGCTCATCTTTCTAAAGGAAAGCAATGGAAGAGTGAGACAGAGGGTGCAAGAGGGACAGGGGGAAGAGCCAATGATGGGTGATGTTTTTTTAGTTGTTACTGACTTGCTCATCATTCTACAGGAAATTGGGGGAGTGGGCATTGTGTTTCTGGGGTTTTTCTGTTCTGCTTTAGTTTACTAACATTAAAATTAATTATTGGATTAAATTAAAATCAATTTTCATCCATGTCTGTCTGCTGACAGGTGAAGGATTGCAGAGGTGTGGCCCACCTGCACTCCCGCTGGCCCCAGGTTGCACCCCCACTGCATGCAGAGAGGTGGGAGGGAAACAGTACAAAATTTTATTGAGCTGCCCATGTTCCTACATCTGGACAGGCCATGGCCTCTGAAATGCCAAACAAGGCATTGATTCTGGTGGCAATGTGCTGCTTGGCAGCAAGGGCCAGGGATGTGTAACACTGCCACAGGTAGCCATCCATCTGGCAGCAGACGTAGTATGGCAGCTCAGGCATGCCCCCAGCACTGTTGTAGCTCAGGGTCCTAAACTAAGAGTGCAGGTATGCCCATGGCATAGTGGCTTGGACACCCCTGTGTCTGCACAAACAGATCATTGCGCACCACCTGGGGCACATGCTGTAGGGGCATGCTTGGGGCACAGCAGTGGCACAGGGTGGGGGATAGCCCTCTGGCACTTCCCCAGAGAGGTCACCTGTGGGGAGGGCACTAGCATGGCCAGACCTTTGCCACAGTTGTCCAGGAGCCCCAAAAACCCCAAGCCTGGCTGCCATGGGCTGTGTGGCAGCACAGCAGTGGCATAGTGGTCAGCCTGCAGGAAGAGAGGGGGTCAACAGGGTCTGTTGCTGTGGCAACTGGGAAGGGGGCAGGGCAGGTAAGCTGCCTGCAGCCAGCATGCAGTGGGGTGATGGACCAAGCAGGGACAGGTGGGCTTGGCCAGTGGCTGCCTGGGCACAGCCTTGCCCAGCTGGACAGCTTACCATGTTTTCTGGGCACCCTTGCACTGCCAACCTCTGATCTGAGGCCAGGTAGAGCAGGGCCCCTGGTGCATACCGTCTTATCTCTGCAGTGTTGCAAACTTGCACAAAAGAAGCCTGTCTCTTACCTGTGCAAGGCCAACATCTGGATGCTAGAGGGTGCAGGGCCCTGCAAGAGTGCTGCCTCAGGGTCATCATGTGCTGCTGCAGCTGCCTGGGTGAGCCAACTATGTCAGTGGTGCTCCAGGAACTGGTCCCTCCTGCAACCATAACATTTCTTCTGAGCGCATGCAGCTTTCCAAAGTTCCTGGGGCAGCCCACCCAAGGGGAGAGCTGGGGGGTGGGGGATTTCAAGGCCCGCCCAGGCTTTTATTATTTTGACCAGAGACAGACAATGGGCAAATCAAGGCTGCTTTCTGGTGACACAGCCCAGAATTTGGCTAAGGTGGGGAACCATAATTGCGCAGGGGCTCTGACCACATCAAACTACCAAGAAGTCAAGAAACAATTTCCCCCTAGATGTCCACAAGCTAGCAAACCCCCAATCTCTGGTTCCACAGTCTACCTCTTAAACAGAGAGAGCATGAAATGAAAAATCCAACAAAGTAAAAGAAAATAGGAACCTTTCCTTACAAACAACAACAATAAAAATACTGATTCAAAAGTACTATGAATAACTATGGATTACTATACTATAACAATTACTAATGTAACAGTTGCAAAAAGTTCACCTGGCTACAAGCTGAGTGGGTGATCTGTGCTTCCTGAATCTGAGATCCTTGGTCACCTGGAATCCATGCCTGGGGTGGGTAGCTGGATGTCCTCTGGGTCAGTGCATGTATGTATGCTTCCAGGCTGTTTGACCAAAACTGCTGTTCTGTGTCTCTGAAAGGAGAATGCCCAATGAACTTTTGAGGCTCATTAAACTCCTATGAGGTGTTAAATGCTCAGAGCACAACACATCCAACAGGGCCAGAGATGACCTCCACTGTTGTTGCAAAGATGCCTGGCATAGTTCTGGATGTGCTAATGGGACCTATTAAAAAAGAAAGGCATGGACACCTACATTAGCCAGCCAATCCTTAATTTGGGGTTTGGCCATTTCAGTGTTCTGCTCAGTGTGCCCTTTTTTCCACTGACTACATCGCATGTAAAAATGGGATGCTTGGAGACTTTGGACACTTGGGACTGAGATTTTACTGGTTGCTACTGTGTTCCTGGATACCTCCCATAGCTCACCCACCCTGATCCTCAACCCCCAACACACCCTAGGACACCCATCTGTTAGTACAGTGAAATAGGAGATCACAAACACAAAACAATTTCTTCCAACTCTTTATTTCATTAAATAAGAGAAGGAGGTCAGCAGAAGATTGATTCATGTCAGGCTCTGCAGCTACACCTGGTGTGCTAAAACATTAATTACACAAATACATGCAAATGACACTGCAAATTACATGCAAATACCTGCAAATTGTAATGATACCTGGTGAACAAGGGGACTCACTACACAAAAATTTTAGCAACACCTGGTGGACGAAGGGGCTCAGTACATGGAATTCAGTAAATTACCATGTACACCTGACAGATTTATGGCCACATTGCTGCAATTTGTAAGGTAACTGTGAAGAGGGACTGGATACAAACGAGCTGCAAAAAACCGGGGCGGAATGCCAGCGGGGAAACGTCGCTTCCAGAGCAGCTGTTTCTTGCAGCTTGGAAAGCGTAGGGCAGAGCGGCACGGCGTGTGGAGGAGAGGGGGAGAGCTGGGAGAGGAGTGCTTGGCTGTGGACTCGCTACGCTAGAGAGGGCATGTGTGGGAAGGTGAGCAGGGAGCCTCCGGAGAAGTAACTGGAGTCGCGGAGCGCCGAGAGCAAAACAAAAAGGGCGCGTACGGAAAAACAGCGAGAAGGGAAGAGCCTTGTCGCTCTTTAGGTTTCTCACAAGTGGAGTTTGGTTGGGGGGAGGGGGTTGTTGAGTAGCCAATTAGACATTAAAGTGGACTAACAATGTCCTAGAGGTGTGGGAGAAGAGAGAGCCGGAGCTAGGGTTATTCCCATACACCCAGAAGAAAATTTAAAAAAAGGAGGAGAGAGTATCCTGAAGAGTTTAGGGAAAGAAGACCTCAACAAAGAAGAATTAAGAACCTGAACGTAAAATTTACTGTCAGTTTAAAAAAATGACATGTATATAAATAACTAAGAAGTAGATCAGTATTTATATGTACATGGTTGTATATTGTGTAAGACAAGGTTCTATGGGAAATGTTTAAAGAGGGATGATAAAAAAATAGTCTGAAATAGATTGTGGCTATCTACCCACAAAACAGTTGTGGATACAAAAATAATAAAGAGATTTGTTCAACCCATATGTGACTTGGATTCGATTGATGACATAAGATCTTGAGTGTCAGTCGAGAGAGACACCAGAGAGATCGTGATGTAGTATAAATAAAAACCTAGATATATTGCCAGTGTCTTACTGCGGCAGTAATACCTCCCAACTAACAACATCAGAATTAAACAAGACATGGCAGACAAGAGTCAAGATAGCTTGTGGAAGTCACTAGATGGAGCAATCTTTAGGGACTTCCACAGTAACAAACTAAATTATATTGAGATATAATAGCTGAAGGAAGCTGACCTTGAGAGTTGCCTACATCATCTATTGTTTGATTCCAGTCAGGGGTGGCTCTGGGAAGCATGGGGAGGGGGCAGGTGCAGTGATGCCATGGCCCCCTCTTCCCAAACATTAAAACTAGAGATGTAAAATTTCCAGAAATGTTGAGGCCATGGGGGAAAAAAAACTTTTTTCCCATGGGGGGGAGGAAACGGTAATTTGGGGGAAAATTGAAATACCAGCAATATTTATTTTCTTATCCACCTACATTAGGTCTGTGCAAAGTGTGCCTGTGCAATTCATTTTGGAGATCAGTGATTCGATTTGATGATGCAGATCACCGTCCCGAATCAATTCAGCCAAATCTAATTTGGAAATTCAGTTGTTGCCAAATCAGCTGAATCCGATCACTTCTACCTTATCTGCCACCAGTCGTATCTGTGGGGGCCGAGAAACGCTGGCGGAATGGGGCCGCTGATGGAGTGTGGAATTAGAGCACTAGACTCGCAGGTTGTTGGAACCAAAAAACCTTTACTTACAGTCCTTAGGCTGTAGGCACGTTCCTTGAAGTTACAAAAACTCAAGCAGGAACTCAGGCACCCATAAGCTCACACTCAAGCAGAGTATGGGGCATTGGATGAATCTGGCAGGGAGTCATTGTCAGTTGATCAGGCCGCCTTCGTGGCTTGGAAACACACGGATGTATTTCCTCATGCATGTCCCAGCTCTCCTCCAGTTTGGCTGGGCATCGCCCAAGCCTTTTATTCGGTCAGCGGACCAATTGCCAACCAATACATATGCATAATTTAACGTGAGCCAATCACAATCATGCACTCGCTGGTGCAGCTGCAAGGTTTTGGCGGGCTCTGACCGTGCCCCGAAACTTTTCCCGCGCTACAGGGGTAACTCCCTGCTCCTGTGCTCATAATGTGCTCAACGCAAGCTGTGCCGAGGCATCTCTTAACCATTATGCACAGACAGTATGCCCGACTGACTATAAACCCCAGATACTGGGTTTCCCTTTTCTCTAGGGAGCACTTTTTCAGATTAGCTGTTAGCCTGTTTCTATGTAGCTCAGCAAGGACTGCTCACAGGTGTTGGCAGTGTTGCTCCCATTTTTCTGAAAAGAATATATCATCTATATACTGAGGCATATTTTTGATGGGGTGCAAGAATTTTATCCATTAGCTGTTGGAACAAGTCTGTGGCTTTATGGAGTCTGAAAGGCATTCTTTTTAAGTGAAATAGCCCACATGGGGTGCCAAATGCTGTTTTCTCCTGATGGTTGACTGCTATGAGTATCTACTACTACCCCTTGGTGAGATCTGTGGTCGATTATATATAATTTAGCTGTGCCAATCTTTTCCAGCATGTCCTCTATCCACAGCATGGGGAAGGCATAAAAGACTGCCACTTCATTTATCTTGAGAGAATCTACAGTCTTAGCTCACAGTTGGGTTTTGTCACCAACACCAGTGGGCTTCTCCAAGGACTCCAAGACTCTCTGATTATCTCCAGTTGTTGCATTTCTTCTATCTCTTTCTTGATAGCATCCCACTGAAGTTGGGGTAAGCGCCTCCATTGTTTGCGGACCTCACAGCCTTCTGGGGTCTTTATCTTATGTTCTATACCTCATGCTTCTCTGGGTATTTTGTTGAATACATCTTGCAACTCTTTTATGATCTCTCTTAACCTCTCTTGTTCCCTTTTTAGTGATTCTTCTACCTTTGGCTGTTCTCCCACTCCCTGGGATATCTCCAGTCCCTCTAGGTCATCTAGGTCCCCATTCCTCTGCATCAGCCACCCTTCTTGTCAGTGCCACTTCTTTAATAGGTTAATGTGATAAATCTGTTTCCTGCAGACCAGTCTGGTCCTGAGTACTTCATAATTAACTGGATCCACCTTCCTTGTTACCTGAAAGGGATCTTGCCATTATGCCAGTAATTTACATATGTTATCTGGTAACATTGGCTGTCTGTACATGACACAGAATTTAATATAGACTGCCACAGAATTTAAATGTAGCTTTTTTTTTTGATGTAGTACAGTTCTGTTTGCACAACATGACATTCATGTTTGCACGCATGGCACTTCCAAGTGAGTTAAGCTCCTGTGTGTCATTCCCTGTAGATATCAGTAGAGGGAGTCAAATACCAATTTACCCCCTAGAATGTCTTTCCTAATGCATACAAAATACTAGAATTCTTTGTTCCAAAATGGTACCTTTTATTAGACCAACTGGAAAATGGCAAGAAAATTGTCCTTTTCTGCAAGCCTTTCAGGATCAAAGTCCCTTTGTCAGGCTCTGGGAAAAGTGCAGATGGTACAAGATGGTAAAAAGTCCCCATAGGTAGGAAATAAACTTCATTTTTGCACAGAGGGAGCTGAAGATGGAAGTCTGTCCTTCTGGGTCCATGAGAGTATCTTTGTGAGCTGTGTTGAGTAGATCTTTGTGTTGATCAGGTAAAATTCCTTCCCTGGAGATGTCAGATGGCTGGCAGGGAGGTAAAAAACCTTCCTTGTAGTTCTGCAATGAAGTTTAAAATCCTAATGCATTACACCAGGAGGCACACCCTGGGTGTGGACTGTCACTGGGCAGTGCTGACTCTCTGACCGTCTCCCCTGGTCACAGTCATGGTCACCCCAAAATCCTTGTCATTTGCTCCCACCTATACTCATTCAGTCTGGTATCTCTCTCCATCAGTACACAATCGGAAGGAGCCCATCCAAGTCCCAAAAGACAAGCTGCATGGGTGAATCCTTCCCTCCCTTTTATTCCTTTCCTTTTCCCTTTCCATTCTACCATGGAATTTTTCATTAATATAGCAGCTTAATAGCTGCCTATCATAAGAGTGGGTGGGTGTCTGTTGCTGTCCAGTTGACAGGCGGTTGCTGCCTATATGTATGTTGGTGGTCTTCTGTCTTTTTTTCCCTGGTTCTTTTTGGCATACATTTCCCAGCATTCCTGACCTCACTGATCTTCTTTACAGTTTCCAATGGAAAAGCCTCCAGTTCCCAGGCCAGGTGCACCATCTCTTTTCTGTAGTGCATGTACAGATTTTGTAGCTGTGTTGTGAATATTTTTTATAAATGTTTTTGGAATGTTTTTCTCAAACAGCAGTTTGCTGTTCATCTTTCTCCCCCCCCCCCCCGACCCTGCCCTGCCTAGCCCATGAAGAGGAATGTGGGGTGCTCATTCAGATCTGACGGCGCGTAACATCTGACGGTGTGTAATGTCCACCTCCCCAAAACCAG
>JAGPOW010002483.1:142864-163206 GCA_030014935.1 Caiman crocodilus | reverse complement strand
GCTTACCTCCCATGCTGCGAGCATTTGTATAGAGGCATTTAAGGCTACCCACTGCCGCCTCTCCCTCTCCACTTGTTTCCCCCAAGCCACAACCACATACGCTTGCCCGACTTACCTGGCTCAGAGGCAGTGTCCTCTCCTCTCTTGGCAGGCCCATCCCCCAGCAAAGCTAGTTTAAAGCCCTCCACATGAGATCAGCCAACCTAGAAGAAATGAAACGCTTACCTTTAGGCATGAGGTGGAGACCATCCTTATGTGTAATAACTTAGTGGCTTGTTCCTTGTTTTATCACACCAGTAACTGAATTAATGTGTGGCCAGGACAGTACATAAAATGGGATTAACCAGTTAATCAAATTTTAAGTGGAACATATTTCAAGGGCCTAATATGGCTAACTACTCCTCTCTGTTCTTAAAAGTAACAGCAGGTCAATTGCCTAATTGTTCATGAATACACTGTACATAGAACTCCATTTAACATCTCAGCAGGAGTGCCCGGTCTTTTCTGGGCATGCTAGGGCTACATTCACCTGCAATATACATAAGTGATGAGATTCTTTATTAACTTCCTTGCTGTATGCCTTTGAATGTACTAAACAGTAAAGAACTCTGTTTTAGATAGCCATTTGGCTGATTAAACTGGGGATGAAGCCAGGGTAGATTTTTACTTTATAAACTAACCAAAGTAGATATATATAGCACAGGAAATGTATAGCACAGGTAGGCTGAAGCTCACTTCATCAGATGCTGTAAAAGGACATGCAAAAAGCAGGGAAATTTGAATAGAAAAGGCAGAAGGGAGGGGAAGAGAAAGAAAGAGGAGAGAGAGGGGCAGTCCTAGGAGAGACAAACATGCAAACAATAAACCCATAGGAACAAAGGGGTCACAAAAGCTAATCCAGGTAATATGATAAGAATCTCAGCAAGAATCTGTAGTCCCTGTATGAGCCATACACAACACAATTCAGTCTGTGGATGATTCCTTGTTCTACAGGATTTCCTGTTCAAATCAGTTTTTAAATGTTTGCTGCCAAAGAACAGCCATTTAAGTCAGCAATGGAGTGTTCGGGCAAGTTAAAGTATGCTGCCACAGGCCTGTGTGTCTTTCAGCACCTGATGTATGATTGCTGTAAACTCATTCTTACATTCAGGAATCACCCCATCGGTTCAATTTAGACAGCAGAGGGGCATCATGAGCATGTGGTGGCATACATGAAGTTGTTAGAGTTGTAAGTGAATTAACCTTGGATTTATAATCCATGTTATTCAGTTGAATGATGATGTGGTTTGTATTATTGTTTGGAAACAGAGACTATCTGAGTCCTTTTCAAGGCCTAGTGCTTTTTTGATACTGGGAGTTGGGTAACCGTTACTTGAGAAATGCTGTTTGAGGTTGGATGAGCTTGGGGTGCCTGTTAGCCAGAACAGATTTGTCTACATGACTATTTTGAGATGATCATCCATTTCCAGGAGGAGTTGGAGATCATTAATGGTGTGCTTAAGGTGTTCAAGCCAGGGGCTATATATGACAACGAGGGGGAATTCTAACTGTTTTTGTACCGGGGTTGGTATTGCAGTAGATCAGAGTAAGGTCTGAATCTGGCTTTGTTTATCTGAGTGGCTAAAGTTTTGGAATGGTAGGAATCCTTGTCCAGATCCTTGTCAGAGCAGATCAGTTAAAAAGGTGCCTCGGCACAGTTGTATTAGGCACATTGCGAGTCCCGGGTGCAGGGATTTTCCCTGTAAGGCAGAAAAAGTCCATGGTGTAAGATCAGAGCCTGCCAAAGGGTTGCAGCTGTACCAGCGAGTGCATGCTCATGATTGGCTTAGAGGAAATTATGCACATGTGGTGGTCAGAAATTGGCTCGCTGGCCGCATAAAAGGCTTGGGCGATGCCTGCCCAAATTGGAGGAGTGCTCGAACATGTGTAGGGAGAGATCCCCACGTGTACTTTGGAGCCATGGAGGAGGCTTGATCACCCACCATCAACTCCCCGTCATGGTTTTCCACGATGTATCCTGTCCCCGCATGAGTGTGAGCAACCGTGTGCCTGTCTGTTGTCTACGAATTGTGCCTACACTGTATGCATTGGCGACAGCCTGTGTACTACAGCTTGTAAGTAAAGTTTTTTTTGTTGCAACCTACTGCAGCCTCTTATTCAACCTGTTTTGCTCTATAGGCAGCCCCATTCCGCCGGCATTTCTTGGCCCTCACAATCCTTAAGGTGGTCATCCCCATTAGTGGGATCAGACTTAACACATTTGTAAACTAGAGCTTGGCTGTAGACAATGACTTTAGTGTTATGCTTGGAATGAAAGCTGGTCGTGTGAAGTGGCAGTCAGTTGATTTCTGCTATACTGTGATGGCAATGTGGCCACTGGAAACCTTTACTGTTGCATCTAATAAATGAATTTGCTGGGTGGTGTATTCCAGAGTTGCTCTAAGAGAGGGGTGAAAGCCCTGGTGAAATTTCTGTAGAGATTCCTTCTCCTATGTCTGTACAATAAAGATGCCATTGATGTACCTGAGGGGAATCAGGGGCATGATGGGGTAGCTGCAGATGAAACCAACATCAAGATCTGTCTTGCAATATGATCATCTCAGTATGCAGCCATACTGAATGGGCCATATGTGCACCTACTGAAGTACCATTTATTTGTGGATTTAAGGAGTCCCCCCAAACTGAAATAGTTGTGTATGAGGACACAATGGGAGAAAGTAATGGCAATAGAAGCAATTTTCTCATCAGGGATAATATTTTTTTAATATCTTACACCCTCTGTCTTTGTGGGATATGTCAGTATACAGAGTACAGTGTCATGACATTTCTGGTAACTATTATGTTGTTAGCTGGAAGTTTATCACTGGAGGCTGGTTTATTTAAGAAATCTGTGGTGTCTTTCAAATAGCTGGCAGCTCAAGTGGCATGTATAAATAAGATGGAGCCAATGTAGCCAGAAATTGGAGATACATTGGGGATACTTAACATACATTTTCATTTCAGTTTTATAAAGGTCTTTGTGTTACATTTCAAGAATTTTCTCACTGGAGTGTTCCAGATTTCACAGTCAGACTGTTGCTGCTTGTCAGCAAAATTGCTGTCAAATGAACAAAACAGGACTTTTCACTAGGAGTCTGTTTTCTATGGTTCTAAAATAACTCTCACTGTGTCCATCAAGCAAAGCCATGATAGATGGAGGCTCACATTATTATAATAAATATATGGAAAGCCTCAGTCACTCCTTGGCACTAATTCTTAAACAAAAACTTGTTTCATTCATTTACCTGTTTTTGATGGCAAATATCAAACATGAAAACAAAAATACTTTGTTCTGAGTGTGTGTGTGTGTGTGTGTATTTCTTCTGCCTACTTGTTTTTGTTTTGCTTCATTGATCCTTTTTTTGTAGCAGCCTCTGCAAAAGAATGCTGTTTAGGATTGTCATTTATGATCCAGTGAAATGTACAAGATCTTCCAGGTTTTGATGGCAGATCTGGCTAGCTAAATTTTGCAAGGTTTCACTTAGGTCATTGCTGACAAATTGCCGCAGCTGTGTTATAGTCTTGACATTTGTCCAATTTTACCACTTCTTAACTGTGAAACTGCTACTTTTGAAATTTACAAGACTGCCAAAAGTGTATTTAAAAACAATATTAATATATGAGGGCTGCTGTGAAACTAATGGTTTTTCATGGCTTGTGTTAAGTTGTTACCCTACTTTATTTGCTCACAATATGACTGATAAGAGTAAAGCCTGAAATGATTTGATATTTTAAAACTTTGTACCAAGGTATTATTTTTATCAACTGTAACAACAACAGGTATCAAAAGACTGCAAAGGTCCAAAAGCAAGTAAACTTGTACATTGTGTACTGAATTTGTCCTTGATTCTAAATCTTTACTACTCAGGACTATATTTTCCCTGAAGTTGCACTTAAACCCCTAGAAATTTGAAAGACAATTTGAAAGCACTTATGAGTAGAAAATAGCTAACTGTGCATCTATAAATAAGTAACATTGTTCTGAAAAATTCTATGCAGCATGCTGACTCTATAACCACATGCATCAAAAACACTTGCCCTAGGTCATCAAAATTTCTGCACACTATAGAGAATATGCATGATTAATGTTGTCATTTAAAAATGTTAACATGGGTTGCTTTTAATGAAAGGTTTTGAATAATTATCTACCTATGTCTACATTTTTCTCTCAGTGTTGCAGAATAATTTGTCATTAGGACTAGTAAGCCACTGTTTGTTTTCTTTAGGTAAATTGAATATAGAGGTTAATCTTAAACTCTCACATTAGGCTACTCTGTATATTCTTGAATCATTTCTGTGATCTTTGTGCATAAAGACCCATACTGTGAACTGTACTCTATGCACTCTTAGCACTCAAGCACACAGCAAACCCTTCAGTTTCTTGTGGAAATCTATTTATCTTTATTTTACTGCTGAAAAAAAAAAAAAGAATCCAGAGGCTGGATTCATGCACTGGGCTCTGTAGAAACATATAAGAAAAAATGGGTCTTGTTATAACAAGCTATTTGATGATTAATAAAATGTGAGACAAACTTTTAAAAATCAAATGCATATGGTGTCTGTTTTTATCTGCTATTTTCAAAATAATGCCTTTCCTTTCAGTCAAAAGGGCAAATAGAAAGATGCGTAACACAAGTGAGTTTGGAAGCCTTCTCAGAGACCTTCCTCAAGCGTGGCAGAGTTCAGCTTTTGCCATTTAAAAGGTATTTACAAGTGACATTGGCTCTTGGTTGTTGTTTTGATTTTATACAGCATAAACTGATTTCACAGAACATTGTACATGCTAATGAATCTGCTCATAATAGAAACAGACAGTCTGTCAATCAGACAATTGGATTGAAAGAGGTTTTCACATCTGTTAGCTGTCCTCATTGAATTAAATAATTAAATTTGGAACCCGAATATGTAGTGATATAAACCTCAATGGTTGTCAGTGCCAGGTAACAATATTGGTTGATTGATTTTGAACAGTATCAGTGAGTGGCAGTTTCTCATGTTGGATAATGTTATGAACTGTAAAATGAAATTGCAATTCTTGCAACTATTTATTTTCAGGGTCATTCAGAAATTTTATATCAGGCCAAGTTAGCAACTACTCATTTCTTTGTTAAAAAGCATCAAGTTACCATTTTGACTTAAAATATAAAGACATTAAAATTTCCTTTGTGAAAAACAACAAGTTGTTGTAATTAAGTGATAAAGGAATTGAGAATTATGAATGAATAATGACTATCTCTGAAAGAGACATACTACAATACAAAGATATTTACAGAAAATACATTTTATGGCAAATAACCGATGTTTATTTTGAAGGCTGCAAATGATTATCTGGATCTGACTAATGAATACATATTCAATGAAGACCTCACATTCTTTATTGATCATTGCAAAACCATTCACTGAAATCCTAGGAATAGATCTTGAATAGAAGCATCTTAAAATATGTCTCTTTATCACTGGGCACGTGTAGACGAAACACATTACTGCACATTAGCCTAATGTACTGTGCAGTGTGAGCAAGCACCTACACATGCATGCCCTTACTGCACAGTAAATTCACACACATGCAGATTGGCAGATTCACAGAAGTTTAGGGTTGGAAGGGACATTGTGAGATCATCAATTCCCTTAATTATGACTAAATTTTTGCAAATGCAGGTTTAACTAAGCGCTATTAGTTAATGCACAGTAATTCACATGTAAATATGACAAAGCACTACGTTTCTTGCTGGGTCTGTCCTGTCACTAGGGAGCCAGCCTGAGGCCAGCCCTAGGGCTCCTGGCTGGGAGCATCTCCTGGCCCAGGGCTGGGCTGCATCTGTGGCAGCCCCTAATTGCAGGCTATAAAAGCCTCTATTCGTGCCCTGGGAGACACTTCACAGAAGCCTGAGGGACCCGCAGTCCCTGTGTTCTGCCCTGGACAGCCCACAGCATAACTGTGCCTGTGTCCCAGCACCACAGTGCAGCAACTGAGACTGTGGCTGCTAGATGCTCACCCTTCAGCTGCTGGCAGATAAGAGTGCAGCTATTGGCCATGTGGAGTTTGGCTTCTGGCTGCAGCTTGTAGTTTGATGAGCCTGTGGTCAGGTCTGACAGCCCTCATGGCCACCTCCCAGCTGCACACCCCAAGAATACTGCCCTATGCTGCAAGGAATAGCCTCAGCTACTCAGCTCCCAGTCCCTTGCTGTGCCCCTGCACTGGGCACTGCTTGCTACAGCTCAAAGCTGGCAACACAGGGACAGCCATGTAGGGACCCAGAGAGCCAGCAGGGAATATAGCTGCATGTCATCTCTGTTCTCCTCATCAAGGCCTGACCCCACCTGCATGCACGTGTCTATGCTATCCACTCAGTGTCCCAAATGGAGCTTGGAGGAGATTGGTGACCTTATGGCACTCTGGGATGATGTCTAGAGGCAGTTTGAGTGGGGAGGGCATTCAAATGGACACATTTATGAAGCCCTGCTGGGCAGGATGCAGAAGTGTGGACATTCACAGTTGGCACAGCAGTGCTGCATCCAAGTCAAGGCTTTGCGGGCACATTGGGTAGCTGTGACCAACCACAATCATCGGTCTGGTCATGCCTGCAAGACCATGACGTTCATGTGGCAGCTGACCCAGATTTTGGTGACTTGGGATGCAGGCTGCAACCCTGCAGTTTTGACCAACGGGGGCAGCCTGCTTGAGACCCCAACTTACCCTGACCCCTCCAGTGACACATCACCAGAGCAGGGAACCTAGCACCCCACCCTGACCAGCTCTCCGGCTGCTCCACCCACTAGCAGCCTGGGAAGTCCTGTCCAGCAGCTGCATAGCTCCAGACCCCACCACAAGGAACAGTTGGCCACGTCACCACCAGCTGGCTGTCAGCAGTGCCAGATTCTTTTCAGAGTGGGCCACTGGCCAGGTGCTGGCCCACTGCATACTGTGGGCCACAAATACTGGGTACAGCTAGATGTTGCTGCCAGCCGGGAGGCCTGTGTTGAGCTGCCAGCCTTGCCAGTCCTGGACACATGGTAAGCCACCAGTCTAAGTCCCCACCCCTGCCTCAGTCCCCAGCCCCTGCTTCTTTCCCTCCTTCCTGAGACAGGACACAGCTCAAAACTTTATTGAGCAGACTGTGCCTCACAGCTAGATGGCCATGGACATTTCACACCATGAAGAATGCATCAATACCAGTGGTAATGTCCTCCTTGGCCATGGGGGATGGGGGCGTGTAGTTCTGCCACAGGTAGCCCTCCAGGTGGTAATGGAGGTTGCAGGGCAGTCTGGGCTTGGCCCATGCACTGTCATAGCTCAGGGTCCTAAACCAGAAGTGCAGGTGTGTCAAGGGCACTAGGAAAGTCAGCAGCAGCAGGGCATAATGGGTTAGGCACCCCTTAGCTTGCACAAACAGCTTCACAGGGGTACACTCAGGGTGCAGCGGTGGCATGGTGGGGGTTGGCTCCATGGCACCTCCCCAGACAGGCCAACAGTGGGGAGAATTGGGGCACAGCCAGCCCCTCATTCCAGTTGTCCAGGAGCCCCACACACCCCAAACCCAGGCAGCATGGGCTAGGTGTCAGTGTAGTAGAGTGATTGGTCTGCAGGAGGAGAAGTGGGGAGCTGGTGATGCCAGAAGTCTATCCTTTCCTACCCTAAGAAGGTGGTGGGGGAGGCAAGCTGTCTGTGGCTAGCACCCAGTGGGACACCAGCCCCAGAGAAGTGAACAGGGATAGAGGGCTTGGCTGTTGGTCCACTGGGACTGGGCCTGCCCAGCCAAATTTACCACAGTCTCTGGGCACCTGTGCATGGCTGACCCCCAATTTGAGGCTGGGCAGTGCACAGTGTCTGGTGCAGAGCATTGTATCTTTGAAATATTACAAACTCTCACAAAAGGCTTCTATCTCTTGTCCCTGCAAGGAAAGCATCTGGACATGGAGAACAGACTACAGGCCCCGGCAGGGCACTGCCACCCAGTGTTGTAAACCTCTGCATGCTCCAGCTGCACCAGTGACACATCATGGACTGAACCCTTCTGTTCCAGCACCTGATGGTGGTGGCTGAGATGTGGGAGAAGTGGGCTTAGTCCTGGTGCAGGAGGACCTGGCCTACCAGAAGAGGTGGCAGGTGGAAGATATTGCCCGGGAAACTACCCTGGAGGAGGTGTGAGACTGGGTGGAGTGGAAGTACCGGATTATGCTCCCCGCCCTGGAGAGGGAGCACCTGAAGATCATGCAGGAGCATAATGTTATCCAGGCCCAGGCAATGGAGATCACAGGTAATGACCACAAGACCCTGAACAGCATCTTGTGCCTGGCAGTCACGTGCATGCTGTCACCTGCCCAGCCCCTATCCCTAGCTCTACAGGGCCCCTGGCACCCACCTGCCACCCCAAAGCAGGCCCCAGCCTGGGCCTGGGAAGAAGCCCTCTGGTGTATCCCACCTGCAGGACCCCCTGTCCCCTGCCCCAGGTCTGCTGCCACCCATCTGGGTCCAGGCCTGCCACTCACCCTGGATCCATGTGGGCATGGAGCCAGAGGTGCCTGGAGAGGCACCACAACAGAATGCTGGCCCTGGACTTAGGTAACTAAAGGGGGAGCTGCCTGTCTTAGAGGAGTACTGGATACTGTCAAGCTGTGGGTGAGCCCCCTGCCTACTGCAATCACAACAGTGCCTAGACCCATGGGGGAATGGCCTGAGGCTGGAGCTCTGACCACCTGCCCCTGGGTTCTGCTCTTTAGTTGCTCCCACCTCCTGCTCCTCCCTCCCCCATTCCAGGACATAATCACACAGACTCTTGTACATAGTTTTGAAACAGAGAATAGGGTTTTTTTTATTGTTGGTGGGTGAGGAGGGTGGTGAAGGAGCTCTGTTTGTTGGGGAGGGAGGACAGAGAAGTCTTTGTGCTTTGATGGGGGAGGAATTCGGGGGCGTTATGAGGGGAATAAACATTTTTGATTTGGACATGTTCCTGGCATGAAAGTGGTGATAGGGGTAGGCAGTAGGGCAAGTAGGGGTAAGTAGTGGGTCTGTGGGCATCAGGGGAAATGGGCTAAAAGAGGGAGTGCTCCAGATGATCTGCCAGAGCCTCCCACATATAGTGCCCTGGGCCCTACAGGTGGGTATGAGCCTCATCTGGGGCCTCACCAAGGTGACCCACCACTGCTGCTGCTACCACAGCTCATTATCCTGCCATCAGGCACAACTCTCCCCGGATCTTGCAGATATTGTGTAGAATGCATACTGTAATGATGACCTGGAGAGAAGTTGTTCTTAGCTACTTCAATGCAGGCAATGAGGGAGAACCAGAGGCCTTTGAGGTGGCCAAAGGTGCAGTTGACAAGGTTGCAGGCCTGGCCGAGGCACTGATTAAAGTGGACCTAGTGGGAACCCGGGTGCCCAGTGCAGGGCCTCATCAGCTGTGGCAGAAGTGGATACATTGGGTCCCTTATGAGCAGGGGTGGGATGATGATAGCACCCAGCTGCAGGTCCTCAACTCCCGGTGCAAAGTACCTGCTCTCCACCAGCATGCCCAGTCCAGAGTTCCTAAACATGTTGGCACTGTGCCCACTGCCCAACCAGTCAGCGCTCACATGAGTGAAGGTCCTCTGGTGATCTATGACTGCCCGCAGGACCATGGACTGGAATCCCCTGCAGTGAGAATAGGGGTGATGGTCAGGGTTCCATGGGTGGGCAGGTCCCCAGTATCTGGGTCCCATCCAGGGCCCTGATACACTGAGGGAATCCCAGTGCAAGGAACCCTGCACCTGGGGTTTGCAGACATGGAGGATAGTGTTTGCCAGCACATACTAGAGGGTGCTGCACACCTCCACAACAGCCTCCCCAGTGATGGCCTTGTCAACACCAAACAAATGGCCCACGTACCAGAGGCTGGGAGACATGGTCAGCTTGAGCAGTGCCAGGTCTAGGTGGGTATTGGCAGGGAGGAACAGGTGCATGCCAGTATACTGGTGCTCCAAGTGGGGCCAAAGCTGGTGGAGCAGGTCAGCAAAGGTGGCCCGGGTCAACTGAAAGGTGTTGAACCAAACCACCACTTGTCATACCAGTCTTGTTGCACTGTGTGCTGCCAGCAGTCCTGGCTTGCACAGTGGGCCCAGAGGTGGTAGGGCTGGAAGCTCAGGAGGGCTACAGTGGCCCTGGCAGTGGCCTCCTGGAGCCACCTGTCAGTGTCGCTGGTGGCAGCAGATGCACGGTGATGGGGGGCCCTGGGTGGGCCACAGTAAGCAGACAGGTGGTTGCTGCCTGTGGGGGACCCAGGTGGAGAGAGATGGCCATGGGCCAGGCAACAATGAGTACAGAAGACCAGCAGGGTGATTGAGGTGGCCAGTAAGATGGATGGACCCTGTTCCTTGCTCCCAGGGCCAGGGGCTGAGGAAGCCATAGCTCAGGAATGCAGAGGGGCACAAATTTAGCTGCCATGTGCTGCCTATGTATGTGCCACACTTCTCCTCAGAGCACAGGCACTGACTGCCCAGAGAGCACAGAGAAGTGTTTTAAAGATGGCTGCCAGGTGCTGGCAGCTGAATCTGACTTCAGACTTGGTTGCCTGCCAAGTGCTTGCAGCTGGGGCCAAAGACTGGTGCTCCCCCGGGTGGCCACAGCAGCATGTGGCAGGGCTGGAGGGAGCTGGCTCTAAGTACTTTTAAGTAAAGTAAAAAAGTTAAAGTGAAAATGCCTGCACATGTATAGGCACCTTATCTTTCATGCTATTGTTAGATGCTGTCCTCACTTGGGATTCTTAGACCTGAAGTCTTGCCAAAAAGTTTCTTTCAAAACCAGATAGGGTTCATTCCTTTCTTACAAATGACAACAAAAGAGGATCATCAGGTGCTACCCTCTCCACCCTCTGTTTCTTTATTGAGTAGCTCAGTACTGAAGATGCTCACTGAGGAAGGGTAAACAAGGCTCTTTAGGTAAAATCGATATCTTTTATTAAACCAACTCAAATAGTTTGGGCACAAATGCTCTTCATCAGTCTGAGGAAGTGTCTACAAATGGTGACCCCTGAAACTCACTTAGGAAGTGAATTCGCTGATCCTCCTGTTGAAGCTGTTGTATTCGGCATGGAATAATTAAACTTTTGTTAAACCAGAGAGAGAGAGAGAGACATTGACCAACAATAATTATTCATGATGCTACAGTTGAGTGAGATGGGAGAAACTTACATTTTCTAGTCTCTTGTGTAATGATGCCTTATTCTTAGACACTTTAAGAACTATAATGTCAAAACCTGAAGTCCAGATGAAAAGGCATTTTGCTCACAGACTGGAGTTAAGGACTTATAGTAATGATGTTAGGCAGGATTTAGGAAGCAAAATTATTTTATGGATCTAGCTTAACGACATGAAGGTAGCATCTGCATGTCTTTATACCACTTAAAGTAACTAGTTAGCTACACCTAAAATTATTAATCATAATTCAGCATAGCCTTGAATCTACCAAAGTTCTTATGGCCTTGATTCAGGAAAATATTTAAACCCATGTTGACTCAGAACCATATTGTTGGAAGGGTTTCTGGTCCAGTCCCTTGCACAAACACAGCCTTCACTATCTAACCTAAGCCTACCTAGAGAGTCGTTTGGCCATGTTCTTTTTGAAAATCTCCAGTGAAGGAGATTCCACAATTTCTTTAGGCAGCTTCTTTCGTTATCCTACCTGCTCGTAAAATCCATTTCTATTCAGAAAATAATTTAGCGCATGCTAAAGTTCAGTGGAGCTAAATATATGCTCGAGGGTAATTGTGTGCCAACGTGCTACTCTGAATTGGCACACATACTAGATGCAATGTCAGAGCTTGATCAAGTCTGTGCCTGCTGGATCATCATATTTTATATCGTGATCTATTTGAGTAAAAACTATTCTATATAATAAGGCTGCAAAGCACAATTAAGGTAGGAGAACTGTTACCATGGGGGAATCCTAATAAAGCTTTAGTAGAGTCACTAAACACTTTTGAATGATGTTGCTTAGTGACAGTAGAACATTGCTTGGCTACACATTCATTAAAGTCCACATATTTCAGCTTTCACTATCCACTACTGTGAAATGTACTTTAAAGGGATGTAGAACAATTTGACTCTCAGGGCAGCAGATCAATGTTTTTAGATATAAACCAGGAGTTACTCTTGGAGGACTGACAAGGGACAGGCAAATACTTGAATGTTTCTTATGAACAATTTCTAGGTACATTTGGTAAATTATTATTTATATTCAGTATATTTGGCTACATACAGATGTTCAAAAGCTCAAGAAGGAATCAGTCTGTTATGTGGCTTTATGTAAGTAGCCTAGTTTAGATCAGTAGTGAACAGTATACAAGTTCATCCATTGTGGGCAGCATGCAGTCTGCTGGCAGGTTGGGGGCAGTCCTGCATGCTTCCCAGCATGCTCCATGGACTCCACAGGCTGCTGGAGACTACCAAGTATAGCCAAGCACCTGGACTTCAACATATCCACACATGCAAAACATAGATAGACACAAATAATTTTATCAGCGAAAGGTCAAAGAATAATTAATAGAGATAGAAGGTAGATATGCAGAGGATTTAAAATGAAGATCAAAAGCTTGAACTTGGCCAGGATTGAAAAAAGAGACTGAGGAGGAAAAAGCACAATTCAGAATTTTGCCCACAGAAAGTGGAGCTAGGACAGCCAGGACACACAGCTGTAGTAGCATGGTCAGTTGCCACAGTGGTGTCAGCTATTTTATGCCCCTCCACTTTCACACAAAACATAGGGCCAGGGCTGCTGCACTGGTCACTCCTTCTCATCCCCATCCCTTAGTTATGCTAGTGGTCCCCTGCAATTCTTTGACTTTCTCCAGTGGATATTGAACACAGCAGTTTAATTTAAATTTTGAATCAGTGAAAAGAACACTATTATTTAGAATCATAGAAAATTAGGGTGGGGAGGGCCTTCAGGAGGTCATCTAGTCCAAACTCCTGCTCAAAGCAGGACCATCCCCAACTAGATCATCCCAGCTAAGGTTTTGTCTACCTGGGTCTTAAAAACCTCCAAGGATGTGGAGTCCACAACCTCTTTAGGAAACCTGTTTCTCTGCTGAAGTTCATTTCTACTATTTAATTTAAACTTTCCTTCCTGCAGTTTGAGACCACTGCTCCTTGTTATGTCATTTGCCACCACTGAGAACTGTCCAACTCCATCCTCTTTGGAACCACCCTTCAAGTAGCGGACAGCTGGTAATAAATGCCATCTCAGTTTTCTCTTCTGCAGACTAAATAAGCCAATAAATTATATGCCCCAGCTCTTTGCCCTCTGCTGGATTCTTTCCAATTTCTCCACATCCTTTCCATTGAAGGGTCCAAACCTGGTGAGGCCACATCAGTACTCAAGATGTGGCCTCACCAATGCCAAACAGAGGGGACAAATCATTTTCTTTAATCTGCTGACAACACTCCCATTAATGCATCCTAGTGTGCCATTAGCCTTCTTAACAACAGGGGCACACTTGAACATATTAAACTTTCTATCCACTGTAACATCAGGTCCTTTTATGCAGAGCTACTGCTTAGCTTTTCAGGCCCCAACTCTGTACTGGTGCATGGGATTGTTTTATCCTAAGTGCAGGACTTTGTACTTCTCTGCATTGAAACGCATAAGATTTCTTTTGGTCCAATTCTCCAATTTGTTTAGGTTTCTTTGAATCCTAGCCCTACCCTCCAGCATATCTACTACTCCCTTCAGTTTAGTGCCATCTGCAAACTTGCTGAGGGTACACTGTATGCCATCTTCCAGGTGTTTGATGAAAATGTTGAACAAAACTGGCCCCTGGAGCTCTTTATGTGATACAAGCTGCCAACTAGACATGAAGCCATTGTCTACTACCCTTCAAACCTGATGATCCAGCCACTTTTCTGTCCATTCATCCGACCTGTACTTCCTTTGGTTTCCTGCTCACTTACCTTATTGTTTCTTACAGCTGAATATTATTAGTATATCACTTCTGGTTCCTTTTTAGGAGAATAGTACAAATTGCTACAGGGCACTGGAAAACTTAACAGTGATACAGAGATGTTCCTTGACTTTTCACTGCTGATATACAGTGTTTGGAAAAATCAATGGAGTGTGTCCATAATATGAGCAAGTGACTCATCCTTTCATAGTCTTTGAAAGAAAAAGCATGTGCTTGCTAGCTAAAAGGCAGTGAACACTTTCATAAAACAGGAGTGGAATGTCTTCCCTTTGATTTAATCTCCAGCTGCCCAGATAATATATTGCATTAATTAACATCCTATTTTTAAACTCATTTTATACTGTCTGCTATTTATAAAAATGCTTTCAAATGAAATTGAAATGTTTCCTTACTGTTTTTTGTTTGTATTGAAGTGCATGCACATTGGTTTGCTAATCCAACTTTGCTTGTGGTTGCTGACACTGACTTTTTGTTTGTTTGTTTGTTTTTGTTTTAGAAACAAATAATATTCAAACATTTGCTTGCATGAAAAAAAACTATGGACTTCCCAGATAGAAATCAGAAAAAAGACACATAGGTTACCAGTGCCAATGTCTCTTCAACTCCTGTTTAATGCCTTGATCTTGTAAACACGTAGACCAAGTATAGACAT
The DNA here is from genome assembly GCA_030014935.1 of Caiman crocodilus. Lineage (NCBI taxonomy): Eukaryota > Metazoa > Chordata > Crocodylia > Alligatoridae > Caiman > Caiman crocodilus. Next base: position 148,581 of record JAGPOW010002483.1, on the reverse strand, counting down.
TACCCTTCTACAGGTCTAAGTGATCAGAAAGCAGTCTAAATTTGTAACAGAACAGAGGTTCAGTGCATATAGACTAATCTAAAAATGGCAGATAGACTTCGATCGATGTGCACTCAAACTTAGGTGATTTAGGTTAGACTGGTGCATCAAATTTCAGTACCAGTTCCCCTGTTGATTCAAGTTAGGTTGCTGTCTGCTGGCATCCCAGGCTTCTTTGTGGCCAGCCACTAACCTTCTTTCTCCGGGAGGCATGCTAGCACTCACCCTGCTCTCGGCTGCTCTGTCCAGGTGCTCTGTCCAGGTGCGGATCTTGTCCTCGATCTGCCACAGAGTTGAGTCAGCACAGACCCTTCGTATAACCCTACCTCCTACCTCTGCCCAGCTGTCAGCTGCAGGCAGGCAGCACAGGGATGGGGAAGGGAGTCATCTGTGTCCTTGCATAAACCCCATCATGAAGCACCCCATAATGCACGCACAGAACTTATTTTGAGCCCAGGAGAATCCCTGTGACAGGTGTTCCAGTGTCAGGTCTAGGCGCACATCATGGGGTGCTTCATGATGGGGTTTGTGCAGACGCAGACACCTCTTAACCCACCACACTGCTTGCCTGTGGCTGACAGCCCAGCAGCCAGTCAGGGGTGGCTTGGCTGCTTGGCTGCATTCATCAGTCTTGGGGAGCTCGGGGAGCAGGGGTGACCTACTGGAAAATATGTAGGAGTACCCCCAACCTTCTCACCTTGACCAGTGCAGGCCACCTGCATTCCCACCCCACCAAAGGGCTAATGTGTGTTTGTTCACTACTGATCTAACCTAGACTACTGGCAGAAAACTGCATAACTTAGATCCATTCTGCCTTGGCCTTTTGAATGTCTGTACTTAGCCTTACAGTAACAGACACTGCTTATATGCATAATGTTAAACATATATTTTACTCTTTTGTGGACTGGAGTATCTGGGTATTTTTTCATTCTTAATTACACCAAGTAATATTTTATTCTTCATCATTTGGGATGAAATGCAGGTCCTGTTACATCAATGGTAAGTCTTTCATTGACTTCAGTGGAGTCAGGGTTTCCCTCAATAATTTTCTTGAATAGTAGACATTTATTTCTAAGCTGTTTTCTGCTACACCTATTTGTTGTTGAGATTGGTAAATAATTATGGGATACAATGGCCTGGAACTGTATGTGTAGGAATAAGTAAGAGATCAATATAAACTTTACCATAGAGATATACAAGACAAACTTCTATTCCATCTCACTTAATTCTCTGAAAAATGCTTAAGGGAGAAGGATCATGAATGAATTTATTAATTTCTTTTTCTCCTCCTCCTTTTCTTTGTGAATTTGTCTCATAGGTATGATGATGCCATGTTACAAAAGTATGAATGGTTTTCAGTGACTTGAGAATAGAATAAGATCACACGGAAAACTAAGCTAATATAAGCACCTGAAGAGTAGAACAGGACCCAGCATGTAGTGTTTCTACAAATAAAATATGGTATTAGCTAGCACTGTTATTATGACCAGTTTAGCTTTTGTTGTCTGATAAATGTCTGTTACTTGTTTTAACTCTGATGTTATAGCTCCTTTAAGCTGTGTACTTCTTTTATTGTATAGACATTTAATTTTTCATTAGGAAAAATGGATATACTTTGTTTTTTTCAACTTACATCTATTTTAAAAAGCCATGTCTTATAGTTAAAAAATAGCATAACATTACTTAAAGTAAATAAATGTCCATTATTGTAGTTTCTAAATCTCACGTTCTTGCTGGTTTTGTGTCTAAATCAGTCAAACGCTAAAACCTAGTCCTAACTTTAACATGTGAATAGTCTCCAAGTTTGCTTTGCTGTGGGCTAAATTCTTGGGAAGATATTGAAACCCTTTTCTTTGTTATCACCATCAAGAGACACTTCTTAATTTACAAGAAGCCAAAAAGAAGTTAAAAGGGGAAAAAAATAGATATACAGACCACACAGATATCACTTTATCAGTTAGACATATTTATTGTTCTTGTACCCTGACTTGGTTAGTACAATAGTGAAACAAATATACCACACAGAGGGCACTACATGTGCACATTTACTGTGCAGTAACTTAAATTATTGTGCAGTATGGGCACATATCTACTTGTGCATGCCTGTAGTGTGTAGTAAATATGGCAATTTACACTGACTTGAGTGTAAATTTGATACCTGCATCATGCCTGATTAGTTACTATGCAGTAACATATGTGTAGATGCCTTACTGTGCAGTAACACTGTGTGCGTGGGCTGACTTGGGACTAACTTTAGTTCGTTATTAAAAACCATGATGCTGCCATTGTCATCATAGCAACACACTTCCTTGGTATCCTATCAAGGGAAAAATGGCTCAGTGTACCTTGCACAGAGATAGTGTAAGGCTAGTGTATAGCACAGTATACAAATTTGATAGGCTAATATTTTTATCCATACTATACTGTCACTTTGGTGAAAACTGTTAGAAGTTTTGAGTTAGTTATGAATCAGGCCTATTGCCACTGGGAGATTGCACTTGGACATGACCCTCTTCTATGCATTATCGTTACTTTACATTAGGTTGATAAATGTCTTATACTTTCCACCTTTTGCCCTTTTTTTCAAATGGTCTTTACTACCACTCCCTATCTACAGAATTTAAAAAATACCCTCCAAGTTTTTTCCCTATTGTATCCTTCCCCGCTCCCCACCCCAAAACAAGATTTCTGATATGTAGTGTAAGCTAAACTGGGCATAACAACCTCAGTAGCACTTATTTTTCACCTCCCACTTACCTAACCTTTTTTGTCTTTTAATCATAACTTTTTGACCTTGTGTTTCAAGATAGGTTTGTGCCAAACTTTGAATTTCATCATCAGCAATTAACTTATGAGCTCTGTGCACCCTTGAAGTCCAAATAATTTATATCTACAGCTTCACCCTGTCATTTCTTGTTATCACCTTTTACCAGCTTTCACATATCATAATGGACTTTTACTCTGATAATTCATACAATAAGGCAAAAAGCAAAAACAACAAGCCAGAAACCCCCCCCAAACTATTGTTAATGTGGTTATGGCTAAGTACATACATTTGGTTGGTTAAATCAGGTTCAAAATGGCCACATGATTTAAACTTAGCTCATGCCAGTGCCAACCTTACATCTACAGATCTGGCCTCAGTTACGAGTCTAAACCTGTAAATGTATGGAAATTCCATGCAAACAAACTAGTCTAAAAATTGCAGAACCTGGGTTAAGATAAGCCTGGATCTATGTAGTATCAAATTTATTTTATTTATATCAAACCGGTGCATGGGACTTCTGTAGAGTTTCCTGGAACAGCCTCAGGGCTGGGAAAACCCAGCCACTGGCTTCAGCCTCAGGACTTCCCTCTCCCTGCACTGGTCTATTTTTCTCCCCAACCCTGCAGCCCCTTTCCCCTTGCCTTTGACTAGCTAAATCTCTCAAGCCCCGTCCCATGAGCCATCCCAGGTACAGCTGCTCTTAGCAGCATTTGCTGCTGCCACAGTCAAACAAGTAAGTCCTAGTGGGGGGAGGGAAGGGAGGCATGGGGTTATAAGTTGACTGGGGGGGACTGCACCCCACCCACCCCATCCACAGGTCATACCTGCCCTCCACACCCCTTGTGGGACATGTCTGCCCCCCCACCTCACCCATGGCTCACATGTGACACCCCACCCTGCTCAGGTTTCACCTTCCACCCCTACTCCACCTGTGAGTTGTGCCTCCCTCCATCCCACTGCAGACTCCCAATCCCCTCCAGCCTTATGGACCCCCACCACCCCGTTAGCCTCCCAATCCTGAATTACCTGATATCAGGCAGCCATTTTGAATCAATTTAACCACCTTCTAATGCCTCTGACTGTCTGTACTTATTCTATGAGACTTAAAATACACATAACTAATATTCAAAGATGTTGATAAAAGAATATGTGGCTTTTCATGCTGTAAAGTATTTAGTGGTGTTTATTTAGTTACTGCATATTGATTATGACTCATGTTTACCTTGTGGTTGGCTATACAATAATGATATACTAATAACCATAATATAAAGTCATTTTAAAATGTTGTGTATATGTTTAAGTTTCTAAAGAATCAAATAAGTTTTTTAAATCTTGAAAACGGTGCAGGGGGTAGAGGTTGTGCATATGACTTTGTGACACTGTACTGATTCCTTCCAAGTAGCAAGAAAGTGAACATATTGAACTTGACTTAAAGTGCCACCATGCCACAATAGTCAACCTATACAGATCTGAATTAAGAGCAAATATCACCATGAGACCTAATTAAGGAAATATCAGGTTTTGTTGAATCCATCCTAAAACTGCTTGTCACTCACAGAGCAAGTTTTGTCCAAGACACTGCAGACTTGCTATGGAAACCTAAAACATAGACCACCTTCTCAGCAACACACTCCTAGCCACCATGGACATTACCAGCCTATATACCAACATCCCACACCAGCATGGCATCCAAGCCTGCCTTACATACCTACAGGAACAAGATTACAACCCAGAATACAGACCCAAAGATATTACTGAGCTTATACACTTCATCCTCACACACATCAGTTTCACTTTTAATAATCAACACTTCCTCCAGGTGATGGGAACAGCTATGGGCACCAAAATGGTCCCACAGCTATGGGCACTAAAATGCCAACCTTTTTATGAGCCACCTGGAAGAAGACTTCCTCAAGAACTGCAACATTAAACCCTTACTATACCTAAGATAAATCCATGACATCTTCATCATTTGGAGTGAGAACCTGCAGTCTCTGATTGAGTTCCACCAGAAATTCAACAGTCACCATCCCCCCATCCAACTTTCTCTAGAATACTCCAGCACCAACACCCCCTTTTTAGACACAATGATCAGTATCCAGAAGGGTAAAACACAGACCACAGTATACAGGAAACCCACAGACCAACATACATATCTGCACAGAACCAGCAATCACTCGAAACACACCAAAAAAGCTGTAATATACAGCCAAGCCCTCAGATACCACTGCATCTGTACTGAAGAGAACACCCAGGATTGTCATCTCACCAATCTTAAAAAAGCTTTCACCCAGCAAGGACACTCCTCCAGAGAGGTAGATCACATGTTTGAAAGAGCCACCTGGATACCACGTGAAGATCTGCTGCAGTACAGAATAAAAACACCTACAAATCACACACTGCTGGTTATGACGTATTACCCATCACTTGAACCTGTATGGAAAATCCTCAAAAAATTGCAACCCATACTAGAAAGAGACCCTATTCTTAAAAATATCTTCCCAGAGCCACCCATCCTAGCCTTCAGACAAGCACTGAACATTGCTAACCTCATCACCAGAAGCCAACTTCCTCAAACCCAGAACACACTGAAAGGATCCAGACTGTGCCAGGACAAGAAATGCAAAACCTGCCAACATATCTCCACCACCCTCACTATTACTACACCCCACAACAGAGCCATCAGCATCCCAGGATCTTACAGCTGCATCTCCAGAAATGTGATATACCTCATCCAATGCACCAAATGCCCTGATGGAAGATATGTAGGAGAGACCAGACAACAACTGTGCACCAGAATGAACGCACACCGGAAATCCATCAAAGACAGAAACACTCAATTACTGGTGGGGGCACATTTCTCACAGGAGGGCCACTCTCTCTCCAATCTCTCAGTCCTGATCCTCAAGGG
>JAGPOW010002483.1:82362-133241 GCA_030014935.1 Caiman crocodilus | reverse complement strand
GAGCTGGGAATAAAGTAACAAAAGAACACCTTTACTCAAAGTTATGGACTTTTACAATTAAAAACTTCCTGTAACTATTTTTATATAGTTTCTTTGCTACTAATGGCTCTTTTTCCTATAGTAGAAAGCACATTCATATTTCCATATACCCTTTGAAGAAAGTGTTTTGCATACAAACTTGTTTTATATCCATGTTACTTACACATGCACACACACACACACGCACTATAATTTGCCTGACATAGCAAAATTAAAACAAGAAAGAGGATACGAGTCTTTATTTTGCCTTATTTTCTTGTGTATCCACTCAGTAATGTGGCTTCATGCTTAATTTCCTATTTTTCTGATCGTCTGCCAGACTCTCAGGGTAAACAAGCTGATAGGGTACATCTTAATATAAATAAATTGTGACTACAGTGTTATGGTCTATGGTCAGCAAGTGAGAGATGGTAGAATTTATGGTTGAACTTAAAGTTAGCATTTGAAGCAAGTTAAGTGTCTTATAAGTTTTCTGTGTTCGTGGAACTTAAATTTGCAGTCCTGATTTTATATTAAATAAGGTTTTACTTATTTATTTTTCTCTGTAGTTGATTAATTTATAGGTCACTGGCTAAAAGGTAGTGCATTTTTTTTCTGTGTCTATCATTTATTTAAAATAATAACAATATTTATTTGCTAGTCATAAGAAGACCCTAAAGAACTATTAATTTGATAGATTGTAATGTCTCCTTAAAAGGTTACAGTCTGTTGTGCAAAAATGCACCATGTATAATGCAGGTTATTAAGTGTGGACTGCAGGGAATTTGTTTTTAGGACTTTAAATAATCTGAAAGTAAAATTAATGATCAGACTTAAAACCACAAAAGACAGGAAATGTAAAGTTTAGACTGGAAAAAAATACCCCTAGTTTGACTGCTGGTGCTCAAAGAAGAATTTAAAATGCTTCCACTTCATGTTTTCAGAAGAAGGAAAAAACATGTTAGTCAAATGCCTTTAGTTGATGTTCACCTTGAATCTAATGATAGTCTTAGATCTATGCTTTCTTTTCTTTTTCATTTTTTAGACTTGAGAGTGGTGAGTGTTCTCCTTTAGAAATGGAAGAGACTGGTTGGTGATAAAAAAAAAAAAATCAGAAATGTTTGTCAAGAAGAGCATAAGTGACTGATGTTAAATTTGTCCTGGTGTATAAATCCAAATTGCAGTTCTATTTCTTATTTCCTCCAGGGCTCACAGAAAGAAGTAGGTTGATTTCTAAGTCTATGCCCTGTAGTATCTGTTTCTTCCTTCTTTGAAGGTCTAATAAATCTAATTCCTATTAAAGTCAAAGAAAAGACTCCCTTTACTTTAAGTTAGAGCTAAAATCAGAAAACCTTAAGATTATCAATACAATCTTTCCTTTATCAGATACCTCAGCAAGTGGGGGGATGGTACTGTACTATACATATTCTTTTTGAGATAATCAAGTCATGAATTTGTACCAAAGAAATTACCGGCTTTTCCTGTAAGTATAGGACAGGAGGCACTTGAATATAAAGGACAGCTATCTTATTTACTGTTTGCTCTTACCCTCCCTTTGCCTTGAAGACAAGAAATGAGTTTAGAGATACTTTATTATATTTAAGTTTACAAGCATATTCTAATTCACCATGCAGGCTTTTATAGAGCAATCACAGAATTCTGACTGTTTCAATTTCTGTGCTTTCTCTCTGACCCTTTCCAAAAGTTTTGTTACTTTATTATTATTATTAGACTAAACTGGTTCAGGGAAAAAAAGTGCTAATTGTACTGAGGTGCTTTAATACCTCTGGCCACTTACAGTGACAATAACGTTATGGCAAAAGATGCAAGCCAGTAGCACAATAAGAGCTCCTAAGAAGTAAGCAGTAGCATTTAAGCAGAAACTCTCTAGATCAAAAGATGCTATATGGAAATATCAGTCACCATGTTGTTAAGAGTATCGTGGAAGCCCTCTTTTGTCTGGTAGTGTAAAGTGGGTGGTTCCTTAGGCTTGACTTTTTAGGGTTCATGATTCCATATTCTTTGCCATTGTTTGGCTTGTTTATAAGAAATAGTCATTCATAAGATACCAGTTTCCAAATCTTTTGATCTATGAGGATGCAAAATGGTTTTAAGTATTTTTCTTCTGAATACCACCACTAAATTGGAGATAACCTCAACTGTTTATCCTTCTGAATAGTAGCTAGATAACTGTATAACATTAATTTGAATTAGCCTACTTCTGTTTGAGATCATGAAGCAGAAATTTAAAAATAAAACTTCACTTTAAATGTCCTTCTGGAAAAGATGGAATTATTCCATTTCTTTAGGACTCCAAGGAAGCAAGCCAGGGACATGTTCTTGGTGTAAGCTGTACAATGTGTATAGCCTTGGATGTAATGCATTATTTTTTAGTCTAATATATTTTTTCATTTTTTTAAAGAAAATGATTCTCTGTGACATACAAAATGGAAGAAATATTGCAGTTCCTCCATTCTGAACACTGAGGGAGCAATTATTCTCATAAATTACAACCACATACGAGATCCAAACCATTCCAGTTGTAAGCACCAATGAGAGATCTTGTCTGGATTTGGAAGCTAGCAAAGTCTCTGCAACACTCTGCAAAATATGCTTCATATGAGGTTCAGGACCATTTGAATGGGTCAATTTTGCTTTTTCTGTTTTTGAAAGTCTTTTGCAAGAGTCTGTTACAATGTATTACAAATGCCTCCCTGAAAATCACAACAGCTTTAATAACTGTGGCAAGAACAATGTGCTTAAAGTAATGGTCACTATGTAGGGGAACAAAATAAAGCTTGGTTTGATGCAATCAGAGCACCCTGAAGTGAATGAGGGACTGAAAGGAACACTTCAGTGCCAATTTTCCTATCAAAGTTTATTTCCCTTGTGCAAAGAGCATTTATCCTTTTTACTGTATCATCTATTTTTCCTGTGATCTCTATCCTAAGTTGATCTGGTAACAAACTTTTATGGCAGCTGGCATCTTATTCAACACTGGGAACTGACCTGAACTTCTCTAGAGCTGTTCACATGTTACAGTTTGAGTTTCTTTTACTGAGACTTTCAGTACACTTATGTTTTCTGTGGGTCATTTGCAGAGAATACACATAATTCACTTAGTAAGTTATGCTTGCTCTAATTAAAGCTTAACTAGTGGCCAACTACTAGAAAGTGCACTGAGACACAACAGGGAGGCCATCTATCTACTTAGATTCAGAAACAAAGTAGTATTATAAATGTTCATCAAACTATAACATCTTTAGCTCTTTTACTAACTAGTGGTACAATAAAATTACTTTACATATCCCTAACGTTTTAGTTTGAAAAGGCTTCAAATCATTCCTCATATACCACTAGTTTGCTTTACATACATGTATGTCGGTATAATTCCGATTTTAAAGATAGACAGACTAAGGTACAAAGCTCTCAACAGGCCTGAGTAAATACTATGTAGTGAAGTAATGGCAGACCTCAGGGGTCTTGCTTTTCCCTGCCATATTGTAACTGCTACTAGCAGTTATGCTCCTGCTGTTGTTCATATAGTTCTAATATATGTTCTGGGTATTGTTGAACTTTTACAGCTGCTCTCTTCTGTTTTATCTATCCACTCTTTCTTTCTAAGTGGAGCTAAAGCATTGCAGTGCCAGTGGTTTAGCTTCACTGTACCAGTATAGCAGCAGACAAAATACCTATCCTATACCAGGATAATACAGCTGAAAGTTACATTAGTTCAGATAAAAGATAACCATTTAAAAAAGTTAAGCATTAAATCTGGTCCCAGCCCCTGTATTTTGAACCTCATATTTAGAATATATTGGTTAATGGAAGAACTGGATATGTACAACATTTTTCACTTGCTCTTTAATTATAGCTATAGGCAGTGTACTATCCAACTCGCAAAAATGTAAGTAAAAATGTGACATATGTATGTACTACATATTTTATTGAACAGCCACTTCCACAGTAATTTCCACAGTAGTGAAAATACTGTTTTCCAAATTCCTATTTCCAATTAAACTGGGTGTGGGAAAGTTTAGTGCATCTCTCTGCAATATTTTACCTATATTAGTAGTTTTTATGAATAAAAAATATAGTTTGGATTCATTATTCTTCTCTATTGTGCAGCCTTCTGTAATTCATGATCAAAAAAGTTTCTCATTAAAGTGTGACAGTGCTTTATATTGGCAGAATAGTAAAACCTCTGTGGTTATTACACAAAAAAAAGGCAAATGACAGTTGGTGTCAACACTAAACAGCTTAGGGCAAACTATTTTCTCAATACCTATGTAATTTAATTGAAATGCAATATTTCATGAATATTAGAAACCAAGGCTTTATTAAAAATGGCAAGGAAAGTGAATGCATGACTGTTTAGAGTAACAAGCAGCACAAATTTATTCATTCAATACATCACTGAATTATTTAAAACTCAGCTTAAGCACAAGGTCAAAGAATAATTTTGGCAAGTACGCAGTTTTGCACGATGCATTTCCATAATTCCCCTGCATCTATAAAGTTAATCACAGCTTTGGCATGCAAGATTTCTTCATGTACTAAGTAGAGCCAAATAAAAGCTTTGAATTAAAACCAAGGAATAAACCAAACTTTTGACATTTGATGGAGTACAAACCATTTGTGTAGTTTACAATAGACACATATTCAGTAATATCAAGTCACGTAAATATTTCATTTACTAATAGTATGTATTAACATTTAGTACATATTCATGTATGAAAATACAGGATGGGCCTGGAGAGGTTTCATTAAATTTGCAAAAAAATCTGTTGTCATGAGTCCTCTCCAGAAAGAACTCCCCCATTAAAGAGTAAGCCCTGACTAAGCACATTTTAAGCCTTTTAGGAAGGTAGATGTTGAGTTAATAGGTGCCTAGAAGTATTTCAGGAAGTATGAGCTGAGTTTAAAAGATGGACACAGGCATTTACTTATCCTAGAATCACAGTGACTAACACCTCAGTAGGTAGCTAAAATGTTCAAAATCAGATTCAAAATATGATTATTTTATAAATGGATTTTCACTTATATTGTACAAATACAACCAGCTTGTTCACATGAGGGCTTCAAATGACTTGCCAATATCATCTCTCTTTCAGAGTACCTATATCACTGAGCTATATGTTACTTAAGTGCAAAATTTGGTTGTATTGGAGTTGAGTTTCATGGGATCAGAATTTTGCCTTCTAGCTCTGCTTACTGACATATTACCTAAACTAGAAGCTGATTTTGTTTTTTGGGTTTTTTTGGAGGGGTTGTTTTTGTTTTTGTTTTTTAATTCTCTACACTTTTCCTCCATCCTTTTCCTGGGCTGTGGCCCAAACTCTACATGCAACTGCTTCTAACATGAGTTAGCTCTTGGCACCCAACCACTGTAGTTTCTCTGCCTTTTGTCAGACCGTTCTGGTGAACTGACACTTGTGCATCACATACTACATGCTTTCTTCCCCATAGCATGTTTGTCTGGGGCATTCCATCATTCCACACAGTTCCCAATTACACTAGAGTGCCCATACCAGTATATTTTGAGGTGCTAGCAGCCAGCTGAAGTCCTGGTGCTACTTTTGTAAGTTTTTGTCAAACACTTTTCCAAATTATTCATGTTTCGGCATATCACATCTGCCTCCAAATACTCACCCATTTTGCATGCCTGTGCATGTCCCTTACATTAACCAATATTAGCATGATTATCATATTTATCCCAGGATATTATCCTCCCCTCCTCCTCCCCCCCTGTTCTCCAAGTCCAATCTCTGCAATGAGATCCAGGTCTGGGCATGATTCCACTTCTGATTACATACTTGAGACTAACCCTTCCTTTTCCTCTTATGTTCTTCCTCTTTCATCTTATCCTTTTACCACAAAACTTATCTCTTTCACACAACAAACCTTGTATTTTGCCTTCTCTAAGAATTCTACCCTGGTGGGGCTTTGGCTTTCCTCTGGAGGCCCTAGCAAACCTGATATCTGTTAGGGTAGGAGAGGACTGGGGTTGGGCTTGAAGGGAGACTGTTATCTTTTCATATCCTTTTCTTTCCTACTGCATCTCTGCCTTATCTCAAACATCTGCCACCCCAAATTCCACTTAATGCTTCCTCTGAATCACTCCATAATGTTGTCCACTTTCTCATACTCCTGTCTTCTTTCCCCACTCCCTACCCTTTCCCTTAATCTTTCTCAAATCCATTCTCCCCCATTCCCCTATTCCTCCTATTGTATCATGCAAACTTCCCTCTGACCTTTTCCCTCCCTCCTCCTCTGCTCCACTTGTTCTTACCTCTTCTCTTCCCCGCTGTTCTTTCTCTATAGCCCTCTTCCTCTCCTCCTCTTCCTGCTGTTCCTCCTGTCCTCCCTTCTTCCCCATTCCCTTTCACTTTCTCATTTCCTACTCTTCTCTCTCTCTCTCCTGACTTCTCCCCCTCCATGGGCACCATCTCTCCCTTCCTCTCCAGCCTATTATTTTCCCCTTCCCTCAGATTGGGAAGTGGGTTGGATCCTAGTGTAATACAGCAATGGACACACTGTTGACCATTATGCATTTTTTTCACATGTATCTAGGGGACCAGGTGCTAATTGTGGATTACTAGAGTATAATGAACTTCAGAACATCACCCATTTTACCACAGTAATTAAAAAGTAGTGCAACACAATGGCATACAAAATGGTGGCAGAGGCCTAGCTCAACATAAGCAAATGCATCTGCCTGGTACTAGGCCTGTTGTCCCTGGGAATCTCCTTCTCCCATGAGCGGGTAAAGATTCTTAGGATGGAGTTCATCCTAGAGCTAACCTGACAGAGGGCATGGGAAAAGACTGAGGCCAAAGCCAGACAGAGACTGGAACTTATGGCACATATGCTGCCTGTAAATTGAGGGAAGGGAGGGCACATGGCACTTCTGAGGGTAATGTTGTTCCTGGTGCTTCTGTATACTGCACTGGTCTTCTGTCCCACCTCCCTCAGAACAGATCATCTACAGAATCCAGAGGGCCATGTGTGTTTTCTTCTGAGGCTCTAGATGGGATAAAGTTGCAAAGAAAACCTTGAACAAGACGAAATGGATAGGGAGCCAAGGAATGCCAGACATCCTGCTGTTCCTCTGGGCCAAATACATAAGCCATATCTGCAAGCTGGCAACAGGGGCAGGGTCTAAAACAGCATTTAAAACTTCATAAAAACTTCATGAACTTCATGAAGTTTTTTGCAAGTTACACACTACAACAGGGGGTTTACAAACTAACACTCATGAGTCTTGCCAGCTGGGTACTGCCATGATCCTAGAGAACCCTGGAGCAATTCTGCAGCAGATATGAACTACAGCAAAAAAGGCCCAACAACCCTAGTGAGCCATTGCAGGATGCAGGAGGTGTTGATGAAAAGGGGCATTGTCTTACCTGTGGACTTACTCCTCAGCAACAGCTACCAGGCTGTATGGTAAAGGATCTTCAGAGATGTGAACTGGCAAGTTGCCCACCAAGTGCTCCCAGTGTAGGTGTGGCAACACAGAGAAGGTCATTGTGCCCTTGGAAAACCTGTCTATGAGACAGAATCAACCACCTTCTGTGGTACTGTCCATATGTCAAAGGGGTGTGGAGGAAAGTGTTTACTCTACTCAAGATGGTGACAGGGGTCAAAATCCTAACCAGCAAAGTGGCACTGTTTGCACACCTGTCCAAGCAGTGGGGGACCCCAACAGCCAGCTTTGACCAATTAATCTCCTGCTTCAGAAATGTCCTGTGGAAGACCAGGAATGTGCTTCTGTACAGGCATACAAACCTCCCAATAGAGGCCAGTGTCAAAATAGGACTAAGCAAGATGCAAGAAAGCAGTAGATGATGTCGGGGAGGAGATGGTGGGGATCTTATGGAGGAGGATGGGTGGCCAGGGGAGTTTAGGTATGAGGTTTTGTCATTGTGATGGGCAAGGGTGGTGGACATGCAGGTATGTGGACATGTGGGAACATAGGTAAGTGGATATGTGGTGTGGATATTGTTGCAGGAATGTGTACAGTGTAAGTGCAGTAATGTGCTTTGGATCACAGTGGCCATGGGACAGGCTGGCAGAGGTACTGTGGTGTGTGTGTGAGATTAGCTGGAGAGAGATGGCGTAATTGAAGGTTGAAACCTGGAGATAACTTACATTTGAAGGATAGGTAGAGAAGTGACCTAGTTTTTAGTTTAGATTGTTTGTTCACCCTTGCTACAGAATAGCTGCATTTTGTCCAAGTTGATTTTGAAATAGGTCTTTTACCAATACACTTGTCAGAATTTCCCATTCTGTCCCCAAACAGATTATATATATGACACACAAATCTGTGAGTTACTGTTAAACGTGATAGCTGATGAATATAGATACTATATACAATTACTGCCTACCATCAAACACAATTGATTTATAAAACCTTATAGAATTCACCAAGAATGAAAGTGAATTTTAATGCTTTTCTGTTCTTAATACAATTGTCACTATTTATGAATACTTCCTTCTTTTGCTATTCTTTACTTGATATGGAGAAAGTTATTTTAGTCCAGAACATGTTGAACATTTAAAAAATAACCATTTCTATTAAACTACCTTGCATTTTCTGTTTTCTCTAAATTGTCTCTCTAAATTTATTTCTCATTGGCCATGTCTACACCTGCATTTGATCTGGAATCAATTTACTCATAAGTAAACTACTCATGATTAAATACTCCTAGGCAGGTGTCTACAAATGCAGAGAAACTGCTTCCACTCCCTGAGGCCCTGAAATGGGCACCTGGGTGCTGGCCCAGAGGCTGGCAGGGAGCACCACACCAGTTTCCTGGCCAGGGCTGGGACATCACACCCTGCCTCTGGGGCTGTCTGCTTCCAGGGTTGGGACAATGTCCCCTTGACCCAGCAGAAGGGAGTTCCTGGCTCTGGGGATTTAGAAAGAGCTGCATAGAAAGGAAGGTCTCAGCCCCCTGCCACAGTCTACTGGTGGGCAGCCAGAAGCTAGCTAAATGCTAGTTGCTCCACTGGCAGATTAGGGCAGGAAGCTGGGGCCTGCCATACCCCTGCAGCTCTCTCCAAGCACTGTGCCTTGATCACCCAACTGACAAGGACAGTTCCCAGCCCTGACCTCACATGTGGGACAGAGGGTGGGGAGTCTGTTCCCTGCTCAGCTATATGGGCATGGAGCTGGGTGGGGAACAAGCACTCCAGCCTGTTCCCCATCCAGCTTTACAATCATAGAGCTTTATGCAGAACAGACACCCTAGCCCCCACCACCAGGGAGCTCCCAGCACCAACTCCACACCATGGGGATAGCTCTGGGAGACCCTTATGTCCCAGCACCAGCTCTGCAACTGCAGGACCAGCGTCAGGAGAGCCTTATCCATGGCTGTGCAGCTGATAAGGATTTCTCAACTCTCAATTCCCAATTGCAATCTCAAAGCAGGGGACCTGGAGCTCCCTGCTGCCTGGGCATGAAGACATAATCCCTACCTGGGCTGTGGTGGTGGAGCCCACCCCAGTAGGAGGCAGCTCCCTGGGACAGGCAGTAATCTTCCACTTCCTGGTGGATGGCTGGCTGGGAGATTTGTTCCCAGTCAGGCATCTACATGAATGCCCCTGAAGCATTACTAAACTTGAGTAAATTCTGCTGCTTGCATTTGCAGGTAGCAAATTTTCATGATTACTGAGGTTTACTGTGCAATAAGCATGTCTATGTGCAGATGCTTACTGCATAGTAAACTATGCTATTGCACAGTTAAGTATCTCATGTAGATGCAACAATCCATAAATGCAACAGAACATTTGAAGACTGTAGAGCAGCAGTGTCTTTTTGAATGTGGGGCTGGATCACAAACTTTTTATCACTCAATGGGCTGGCGAGTAATATTCAAAGACCTCACAGGAAGCGGTATCACATCAGGAAGTGATGTCACGTGACCTTTGACATCAATGAAGTTGTAGGAAGTGACAATGAAATTGGTCTGGAAATGTGGTTTAAAATCTAAAATAAAAACAATATGAAAACAACATTGAAATAATACCAAACTTGACTAAAATAAACATTGTCACATAATGAAAGAAGCATAATGCAAGTTGACAGATCTAATGTGGAAAAGATACCAGCCAGAGTGAAAATTAATCAAAGGTGGAGGGACGTGTCTCGGTGGGAGACACCTGCGCAGCGCTTTGCAGCCTCTGCTGCTCACTGCCTTGCAAGAGGTAGGCGATAGGGGAGGGAGGAGGAAGTGGGGGCTCCTCAGTGCATCTAAGAGGCAGTGAGAGAGACTTGCAGCTCAGCTGGGTATGGCTGCAGCTGTGGCCGGGCTCAAAGTGGAGCGGGGTGGGGAGAGCTGCTGCCACATGTGGGAACCACATTCCAGGTTCCTTCTTATCCTTCCAGCCACAGCCTCCCTGGGGATATGTGGGAGAGTCACCCTTCGCTCCACCACTGTCCACCTTGCTGCCCCGGTGGCCGCGTGTGCCCACGCCACCTCACATCCCCAGCAGCACATGAGAAGTGCCCCCCTTGGGACTTGGGGCTTCATGCACAGGCCCAGAGAGTTGCAGCACCTGGGCGGAGATTGGCTGGGAGAGCAGACACTGCCTTGCTGTGGGGTAGGGCAGCGGGGCTGGCTTGAAGCAGGCAGGTGAGGAGGCAGGCGTGGGCCAGCAGTGCCAGTGGCCACTGCTTGGCTTCCTGCATGGGGCTGCTCCAGCAGCGCAGGGCACAGGCTCAAGCTCGTGTCTGGGCAGGGAGCCGGGGGCCAGATCACAGGTACTCCTGGACATGCATCCTCCCTGCCACTGACAGGTGTTTCCTTGGCCTGCAAGCAGAGCTGCTCCTTCAACACCTGGCAGCAAAGTTCTCGCATGAAGGCTCCATCCTGCAGCTGCCTTGAGCCCGAGGCACCGGCTGCAACCACCTGGGTGGGCACCAGCTCCTTGGGGTGGGTAGGTGAGGCCACTCAGCAGACACAGCCAGCACTGCCCCCCAGGCCGGGGAAGTGTTCAGTCCCGCGAGGGTCCTGGCCAGGCTGCACCACATTGACGTGGTGCATGTGGGAAACTTGTCCCTTCCCCAGCCCTTCAGCAGCCATTAGGAAGCTGCTGAGGGGCTGGGGAAGGGACAAGGGGTTTCCCATCTCAGCACCGCGGGCCACAGAAAATGCTTTGGTGGGCCGCATGGCGGACCACAGGCTATACGTTGGATAAGCCTACTGTAGATAATTTGCCATTTTATCTGGGAACTTAGGCTACAGAGAACTTTAGAATATTTGTAGTTTGTTCTAATTTAAATTTGACACAGGGTGTGCAATTGGATGATATATATCTTTGTGGACGTCCTGAACAGGTGTGAAGTGAAGCATGTTCTCCACCTGTCCAAACATCCTTCCTCCTACCATTTCCCAGATCAGTGTACTGTCTTTTATGCTACTGATGATACCTGGAAAAGAAAGGTGAACTCTTAGCAGTCATGTCCCAACTGATATGAATATTGTCCAACATTTGTTTCATATTTGGTACAAACCTATAATATCTTTGAAGAGGAACCACTAACTAAATCATAAACCACACTCATGAGCAGATGCACTTTTTCAATTGTTCTTTACAAGTACGGACTTGATTCTCACTTTTTCTATCTGCTTCATAATTAAGTCAAACAAATTGAAATTTCCCAGATAGCTTATGGACTGGTGACCTTCTGTGTTCAGAAACAAAGTTGGAATAGAAGTTTTCTGGGTCACAGATCTTTCAGATTCTAGATCTATGGATCAGATTGGAAAGCTAACCTATGATATGCCAAATCTCATGTTACAAATGGTATGCGAGTCATAGTGAGCAATAGGAAGGATGCATGTATGCGGGGAAAACACACTTCAGAACCACTGTACCCATGCTAATTTTTCTATGTGCATCACTAACTTGATGTCTCCTCAAAGTATTTTTTCCTTAAAAATATCATGAAACCCCTGTTGTTGTCAGCTGTTGTGGTCAGGTTATCACAAACACAAGCTCTGATGGTGCTTGTGTAAAAGGGGTGTGCGAAGCGGGCTGTATTTGATTCAGATGCGGCCCAATTTGGGGGACAGTGATTTGATTTTCTGATTTGGATCACTGTCCCAATTTGATCTGACCAAATCTGAAGATTCAATTCTGATTCAAAGAATCAGCGATTCAGCCACAGACACAGCTTTATATGTGTGGGTTTTTTTGTCTTGTTTTTTGTTTTCCCTACATACCTGGAGGTACCAAGCGCAGCTTAAGAATGCTGTGATGGTGGGGTGGATGGAATGTCCCACAGGAGCACAGGGGATGGGTGTTTGGCAGCAGACCCAGAAGTAGACTGGGACCCACCCCGCCAGGACCCCTGACTGGGTGATTGGCCACAGGGGAGACCCTGTGTGCCCCCCCCAACCCAAGAGGCACCAGTTGCCGATCCAGGGAGCAGGAGGGAGTCCCCTGCATGCTTTGCAATAGACCCAGAAGTGATCTGGAAGTAGACATGGGGGAACACCCCCTCCCCCCCCCCGTGCTTCTGTGGGATGCTCAATTCACCCCACCATCTCCACGTTCATGAATCGTGCCTGGTATCTTGAGGTAGGTAGAAAAAAAGCATATAAAGCTGTCTCTATGGCCAAAGTGGTGAATCTCTCCAAATTGAATCGGAGGCTTCTGATTCAGTTCAGAGAGATTAATGGGTCTCCTGATTCAATTTGGATTTGGATTTGGCCACTGAATTGGATTGAATCACCTCTGAATTGAATTGGTGAACAAAGCTTCACACAGCCCTACTGTACAACCCACTTGTGGTGTGATCACTTCCACATAATGGGGTTGTCCTAAGCCAGTGACCAATGAAATATTGTAAGATTGCACACCTTCTTCCCTAGTTGACAATACATGCACTATATTTTCACAAGATGTGTGTGGGGGGGAGGTTGTTTTTTGTTAACATTCTGTTGAATATCAGTTCAAATATGTTGTATTTTTTCCCTGTCTACATCACACATCAATAATAAATAATCTAAGGTGTATGAGTTTTGAGTTGGATACTTACAGTTCATATATTGTATGTATATACAATACAAACCAGTCATCTTCTAGCTGCAACTTTGCCACCACTCCTTCTTCCTGCCCCACAGCCTCCTCCTGGCTGTGTACAGCTTCCAGCTAGTGGAGAACTAGGATGGGGCTGGATAGCTTCTGTCATTTCTCTACTCTTTCACCTACCCTGCCTCCCACCTATAGGGCAAAAGCAGCAGCAATGTGGATGCTCTCCCCGCCATTGCGGCTGGGAAGTGTCAGATGGACGAAACAGCTTCTGACACTTGGGTGCAGCCTCTAGCTGATTGGGTTTGGCATGGGTGCATGGAGAGCTTCCCACCACTGCAAGGCTGTGGAAGCTAACTGATCTGAATCAGAATGCAACTGGGTTGTTCCAGTCTATGTCTTGAAAAGGCCATTGGATGGTGTATTAAATCATTACAAAGTGAAAAAAAAAATCTTCTCTCAAATACTTTTTCATGCATAACTTTACATTACGGGAATCTATTAGTATTCATAGCTTCACTAGTAATATAATTTTGCATTTTGATCAGTATCATCATAGTATCATAGTGCTTAGGGTCGGAAGGGACCTAAACAGATCATCAGGTTTGACCCCTTGGCCCAGGCAGGAATGGGTGCCGGGGTCATATTGCCTGAGCCAAATATCTGTCCAGCCTCCTCTTGAAGACCTCCAAAGTAGGAGAGAGCACCATCTCACTTGGGAGCCCATTCTAGCGGCTGGCAGCCCTAACTGTAAAGTAATGTCTCCTGATGTCCAGCCTAAACCTCTCTAAAATAATTTCCCTCCTGTCACTTCACTCACCAGGGTAGTCACTATTTTGCTCATCCAGGACTTGAACTCAGATCTTTCACATGGTAGGTAGAAAATCTATCACACAGCCACCACTGCTGGGCAAGCAGTGTTAAATATCTTCATAATGAATCTGGAGGCAGGATACTTGTTACCTGAAAGCTTGTCTATATCTGTTCCAACAGTTGGTGCAATAAAAGATATTATCCATAACAATTCTTGCCCCTCAGATTTTTATGGACTATTCTGGCTACAAAATCACTCCAGTATACATACGTGGCATGTGTGTACACATGCACTTTCTCCCTCTCGCTCGCTTTCTCATATCAGCAATTCCAAAATGCCTGCTACTGCTATATGAATACAGTGGTCAAAAAAAATACATGTTTAATTTCTAGATGTGTGATATATGTGTAATTATTATATTTTATTATCTGATTGTAAAATTTCAGCTTATTGTGAGTTTCCTCAAATCTTTTCCTGTGGAGCACAACCTGGGTCATCCACTTTTAACTGCAATACATTGTCTGCTTTATTCAGTGACTTTTCAAAGTATTCTTTCAAGATTTATGAGAGGACAGCAAGCATCTTTTCTTTGCCTTCAGTCTAATAGTTTATTGCCGTCTTTCTATTTTTGTTTAGCTGTAGGTATAAAGAAACTGTCACTCTGATGTGACATTTTGACTCTAGATGTTAGAAAAACATCAGCAAGTTATGCCTACCAAACATACAAAAAATTTTGTTTATTGCAAGCTATATGATGTCCCCAGGCAGGCTACATTAACTCTGTTCACGCCAATTGGAAGTCCATGTGCAGAAACTGATTTGGAAGAAATAATCACCATACTGTGACTTTATAACCCCACATAATTGCCCTCTATGTTTTAAGGTTAGTTCAATTTGTTGTTATCAAAATCTAGAAATATGAACAGACTCCCAATGAACTTGCGAGATGTCAAAATCATTACCAGTTTCAAGAAAGGAGATGGATTAGGTTTCTGTCCTGTCCATAGCTGGGAAGATCTGTGCCTGGAGTCTCCTTAGTAGACTCACTTTCTTTACATGACCTGCATTGATGCTAAGGCTTTTGATTCAATAAAGAGAGAAACCCTGTAAGATTCTGATAAGCTTTGGATGTCTGCCAAAAATTGTTACTATTATCAGAATCCTTCATCACAACATAACAGCAACTATCCTGAGCAATGGCTCAGAAATGGATGCATTCACTATTAGAACAGGATTCAAGCAAAGATGTGTAAATGTAACAACAATCTTTTTTCTCATCTATATCATAGCTATATCACAGCTCATCTCATCGCTGAGATGCTCCCATCTGGAGTCAGCATTCAGTATCAGATGGACATGAATCTCTTTAACATCAACCAGTTATGTTCCAAACCCAAGACAACCAGCACATCCATTCTTGATCCTCAAGATGCTGACCATTGTGTCATGTGTGCTCATTCAATTGAAGAGCTCTAGGTGACTTGTGTGCTTCTGTGAAGCTTACAACATGCTTGGATGCTATGTCAACTTTGTTGTTGGTTGTAGCCATGTTGGTCTAAGGACATGGGCAGATAAGGTTCTTTGGGTGGATGTTATATCTTTTAGACCAATTAAATAAATGGAAAAATTGTCCATTGCAAGCTTTCAGGCACAAGCACCATTATTTAGGCACAGAGAAAGTCTATCTCACATCTACCCAAAGAACCTTGTTTGTCAACTTCACAGAAACCAAGGTACTCTACTCACCCACCCCTAATAAACCAGCTGCTTTTCCCCATATTAAAATTGAAGGACAATCCTTGGAGAATATTGAGCATTTTGCCTACCTGAGCAGCCCCCTTTCAAAAAGTAAACATAGATGATGCTATTCAGCACAATAAAACCTGCCAGTGCTGCCTTTGGAGGTCTCTAGTGGTCTCTAAAATGATCCTGGACCCAACCAAGCTTTTCATCTACCAAGCTGTTGTCATTCTGACCTTCTTATATATGTGTAAAATGTGGTTGCATCAGAAACACCTGAAAGCTTTGGAATATTTTGATCAGCAATGTCTTCAGAAAATCCTCCTTATCAGTTAGGAGGATGGACTATTGTATACTAGTGTTTTGGCTCAAGCAAACTCTTTTAACATTGAAGCAATATTTATAGAGCACCAGCTCCATTGAACAGGATATGTCATAAAGTCATGCAACAACTGGATGCCAAACCAGATCCAATACTCCAAACTCACCAATGGCCACCACCACACAGTCCAGCAAAATAAGAGATTCAAGGACACCTTGAAGGCCAATTTGAAGAAATGCAATTTAATATCAATACCTCGGAGGCTCAAACACTGACTTTTCCCCAGTGGTGCCATGATGTATGACAAGTCATCAATCATTTTGAACAACTTCACTTTGCTGGAGGTGGATAAATGAGAAATAAAAGGGGAAATAGCTGTAAGCTCACATCACCAGAATCTACTCCTTGGCCATCTATGGACTCACTGGTGCCTTACATTTTTTACTGGAAGACTGTCATCCTCATATTAAGGGTCTGATGCTGCTGATATCCTATAAGAGTGCTGCATTCTGAAGGCTAAAAAGTTAATGTGCACATCAGTGTATATGGAGTTGTATCAGATTCCATTTAATGGTTATTAATATTGTATACATCACCATTTATCAACTGAAAAATAGTAAATGGGTGTTTTAAATGGCTTTATTCTGGTACTTGAATGACTTGGACATGGGTATATCTGTATTCTTTCATGTGACAATTATTTCTTACTGGCTATACAGAATACTGAAAAAAACACTTGGAGGTAAACTGCAAAATATTTGTGGGCAAAATAATCACTAACTTAAAAAAACCCTATAATACACAAATGAAAACTAAACCAAAACAAGGGAATTGGGACATCTCTCAAACCTTTGTAGGAATACAAATATTGGTCAGTCCTTCATTCTATTAACAAAAAATCCAAGAGAAATTATAGAACGTATCCATTTAATCACAAGCAATAAATGGTCCTTTGTGCTTAACATATTAATTTATCAAATACCACACTCGCATGTTATTAGTTACTTAAAAGGTTACTTAAGAAGTCTTGGTTTTTATAATGGTTCCTCTCTCTCCTCTGTGAAAGCATTCATTAATAAACCCAATGGAATTTGAGATCCAAAATACTTATTAGATCAGTTAAACTAAAGCTATCCAACAAAATGTGTGTGTCATGTAAAACTAATTACCTTAATCAGTATAATTGCTTTCCTCAAGTGTTTTATTTATATGTTGGAAAGGAAATGCTAGCAAATAGTAAGACGTTTCACCTGTACCCTTGAATAGATTTTCTAAAAATCATTTGTCCAAGGCATTATACATTTATGCTGTCTAATGTAGTTTCTATCAGTCAGCAAGATATTATTATGTGCAGTATAAACAAATAATGAAGCCATACAATCTACTTGTAAATGAAATATGACCAACTCCCCCAAAGGATTTTAGGTCATAGGGAGAATTAAGCAGATTTCACATGAGAAGGAAATACTGTAGTACACTTTGGCTTGTTGTAAAGTGTGAAACACTTGGGGAAAATGTAGCATTACCAAAGCAAGTCCCTTTGAAGTCTAGATAGAGGTATTTTTAGGATCAAGGGGAATGTATGCTATTACAGGCCTAGTAGGACTAGCAAAAATTCTTCTGTTTTTGAAACAACCTTTAATGGTAATCCCTCATATGTATTATTTGACAAAGGAGATGTTGGCAAAAAAAATTCACTAAAGGATGCCTGGCTTGAACAGCTAGGCTCAGTACTATAGCTTATTTTCCTCTCAGGGGTAAATGGGAACAAGTCAATTGATGAGGCAGGAGATCAACTTGTATCCAAATATTGCCCTTTGCCAGGAGCTGGGGGCAGAACTGATGGACATTATTTGGATACAAGTTGATCTTCTGCCTCAGTTGGCATTCTCTCTCTCAGGAGTCAATGGGAACAAAACAAAGCCCAATGAGTTAAAAAAATAAATAAATAAAAAAATAAAGGAAGGTACTTGGAAAGAATATTGGAAGGACATCTACTTAGCAGCCAGGAGTGCTTTCTCCCAAGTGTAATGGCAAGCAGAGATTTTTAAAGTTTTTAGTCTGGCCTTGTATTTTGTATGCAAAATACACAAATCCTCTTTGGAACCATTTGAACATTATTTTCAAGCACATATTGAAGTTACAAAGAAAACATCTTCTAAAAGTCTGGTTTAAAATGAATTCTCCAAAGCAAAGAATATAATTGATCATTTCTTTTAGAATCCACATCAGCAATCTGAAGAATATAGTCTTATCTACCTTGGAAGAGATAAGGACAGCCTTTACTGTTTGAATGATTTTCATATTTGCAAGATTGTTATACTGTTCATACTTTAATAGAGTAAGAAAAATTACTGTACAAAAAAAATAGTCAAAGCCACAGAAAATGGGTCTGAGCCAAAATGCCATCAGGCCTATGCTATCTTTGTTTTATTATCTTTGTTGTTTTTTTTAAATGGAATGATTGATCTTGAGAACATGCTTGAATCATCCATCAATTTCAGTTTGCTGGTCAACTGGAGAAGTCAACTGTACTTTGCTTCCTTGAATAAGTCTAGTAGATTGATTAAATTCATGGAGCATTAAGTCATATGAAAACTGATTTTTACCCCCCAGAAAGCTAAATTGAGGGTAGCAGGTAGATTATATTCCCTCTAATACAAACAGTCAGTAATAAGTCTATGCTTTTTTCTTAAATACTTGGTTGAAATCAAATGGAAATTAGATTGGCTAGACTGGTTAGCATGCACACCAATTTTCCCCCCCAAATAACTCTGCAAAGGAGATGTATACAAAAACAAAGGTCTTGGGCTGAAAAGAGTAGTGTTTTGATTATTTACAAGTGTTTTGTGCAGTCAGTGCATAGCTAATTGTACCACGTAAAGAGATGAATTAAAGCTCTTACTGCTTTATGATATTAAGCCCAGTAGTTCAAGGTTTCTGAGTATATTTCTACGCTCTCAGGCAGTTACAAGCCTTTTAGAGGAGGATGTGGAGAAAACCTTCATTTGTTACATAGATCTTGGACACTGATAGCCTCTAGTTTACTTCTAGCATGTTGTACTTATCCTAATAGCTATAACTTATTAGC
This sequence comes from Caiman crocodilus, assembly GCA_030014935.1. Taxonomy (NCBI): domain Eukaryota; kingdom Metazoa; phylum Chordata; order Crocodylia; family Alligatoridae; genus Caiman; species Caiman crocodilus. The sequence continues at coordinate 114,215 of JAGPOW010002483.1, read as the reverse complement.
TGAATTAGTAAAATAGGAATGACAATATTGCTGGAAGGACAAACATACTCTTATATCATCCTATTTTCAAGATTATACTAATTTATTGAATTGTCTAAGATAAAAAAGACTATGGAGAAGGTTTATTTTATTTATTTATTTTTCTTTGTAATTTCTCTAGGGCCATCCCTAAGATGATCTATTGGAACAAATAATACGGATTATACATTTAATCCATTTTAGACTAATTATTTATGAATCACTTTTGAATTCAGCGATATGTTCATGTATTATGAAACTGCTTGCACAAGTGCATTTTAGATTGTGATTTACTAAAAAATGCAGCTCACTTAAAATTCAGTTTCTGTTCTCTGGGATACTTTAGCTGACACTTTTTAAAAAAATCTCAAATCAAAATATTTCAAGATTGCAAAACTTTTAGCAGAACTAAGTTGAAAATTGTTTTGCTTTGGAAATGTTGAAATGTCTCATTCTGCCATTTTCAGTAAGAATGTAAGTTAGGCATCTTGTTTTGGATGGTTGACTAAGGCTAAAAACAGAAATTATACACAAATACATATAACTGAACAGAAATTCAGTGCACATAGATTAGATTCAAAATAGTTTAAGATAGACCCGGATGGATGTAGTATCAGGTTTAATCTGTTTAGGTTGATCAGTATATCAAATTTTTGCCCCAGAGCCCCTCCCAACTTGATATACATCACAGTCCCCTCAGCACCACAGGGTATTTTGTGGCCCCCCTTTACAGAGTGGGCGGGTTAGCCTCCACCGGTGCTCTTTTGCTTTGGCAGAGCTGAGGCAGAAAATCCTCTGCTCCTAAACCCTGTATCCTGCCTGTGCTTCTCAGGCCAGCAGGGCAGTGGGGGGAGGTGGGGAAATGGGTCTGCCTAGCTGTCGGTGGGAGGTGGTGTGCCATAGGAGGTTCTTCCACCCCCTACCCATCCCTTTCAGGGCCAGCTGCACACCCCTGTCCTCTGTGATCCATGGGGGAGGGGGGCATAAAGCCCTGCACCCTACTGTCAGTCCCCACCCCCCAAGATGCAGTCTGCCCAGTCCAATGGATCACCTTGCACATCTTACCAGCCGCTGTTGTTGCTATGCTCCAGTAGGGTGCACTGGGAAGCCCAGGACTTTTGACCCTTTGGCTAAGGTGGTCCCAGTCAGACTAGCACATATAGTTATCCTAATTATGACTGAGGAACTCAAAGGATTAAATGTATAAAAAACATGGAATTTATTCAAGTCAAAGGTGCTGCAAGAACCCATCCCACCGAAGGGGAGGGAAGAACAAATGCCATTATGAAAAAGGGGTTCCCTTTTTTCCCTAACTACATGAAAAAAGTACCCCAAACAGTATCAGGAGTAAATAGAAAGTGTAGAAGAAATGAAAAGAAAAAGGACTAATCATGAAAGAAAGCTCCAGATTAAAAGTCAGGAAGTGTTAGGAATAAAATGAGAATTGCCAAAATTAAAATTAAATTAGTCTCGCCAAAGAATATTCAAACAAATAGCAAAAGTTCTTCAGCTATATAAACAACCAGACAATCAGTAAAGAAACAGAGCTGCTGTACTGTGAGAATTACCTTAAAGAGGAAAGAAAGATGATGGATATAATGGAATTATGATATAATTTATCTCTACTGTAGCAAAGTATTTGACAAAATGCTGCATGGGAAGGTGTGATCTTAGGCTATATGGGCCCTTGTACACATACTCTGCATTTAGTTATTAAAAATGTTCTTGGTTTATTTTTTTTCTTCATTTAAGATGGCTCAAAGCATTGCCACTCCTCTGGCTATGGGGTCTCAAAGGGCATCGCCCTCTAGCCCAGTGTCCCTCGCTTTCCCTGGATGCATGGGGCACTTGGGTGCTCTTTTTTGGCCCCAAACCTTTCCATGCAAAGCCCCACAAATTTTGACAAAACTTTTGTGCATTTACCAGGCTAGTGCCAGACTTTTTTTTTTTTCACATTAGAATGAGGCAAGTGTCTGGACCCTTGAGTGCCTATAACTTCATGGAGTGGTGACTGATTGGGGTGCATACTTTGTAGATTTTTGAAGTACTTGAAACATGGCAATACACCAGAGGCACAAGGACTCAGACCTGTGTGATGCTTGCTTCTGGGTGGCACAGCACCTTTTCCATAAGAGTACAGCTTGCTGCTCACGTAGAGTGGAGTATTGCCTTTCAGTGCAGAATGAGGCAGCTTTTTGCAACACTTGAAAGAGGACATCCTGATCTGTTCCAAAATCAAATGGTGCATTTATGCATGGGTAAGTGAGAACAAACACTTGGCTGTGCCCTAAGGTAGGGGGGTTTGTATTGTTTACTTTATCTTTTATGTAAATGGGGTTTAGTTGCTGTGAATAAAGTTGCTAGGTATCTGACAGCAACCTGTAGCAGGAGGGCAATTTTTGGGGTTGGGGATGGGAATCTCCTCACTACCCTTCCTCATTTCTCAGCTCCTTTCTCCCCCTGCCCCGGCAGCCCTGGCATCAGCTCCATGCTGGTGTAGACTGCATGTGCACCTCAGAGCAGACCAGACGGTGGGAGGGTTATGCTCTGTGCCTTTCCCCCACTGCTGGCACAGAGCTGATGCCAGGGCTGTGGAGCCCAATACAGCTGTTTGCAGCTTGCCTGCTACCTGCTGCAGCTGCCCAGAGCCCAGGCTGGCTACAAATAGTTGTGCCGGGCTCTGGAGCCCAGCCATCAGCTCTGTTCTGCCAACAGGGGAGAGGCCAGGGTTGTGCTGCCTCATGCCCCTCCCCCACCATCAGCTCTGAGGCACACGTGCACCCACCAGGATGGAGCTGATGCTGGAGCAGTTGTTTGTAGCCTCCTGGCTGCAGCTGGCACAGGCTCTGGGTAGCTACTGCCAGCCATGGAGCCCAGGCTGCTTGTAGCAGGGCTTGTGGCTGCCCAACCCCCTGCTGGGAGCAGCCTGGACTCTGTGGCTGGCAACAGCTACCCAGAGCCCAAGCTGGTAGTGGCATGCTGAGGAAAATGGCCTCATGTGCCATACTCAGCACACATGCCAAGGGTTGCCTGTTCCCCCCAGGTGCTTTCCCCATGGAAGGGGGCTCCCTCTCAGCACTCCTGGATGGTGTTGGCCTATGTGCCCTATCCTCTCACTACTGCTACAGAGTAGCTTTTCCAAGAACTCCCTCCATCTTGCCTATGCTTCACCACTTAAACCAATGGCATCCTAGCTTGCATGCGCAAATGCGTATGCATGTAGCCCCTCCTGGCTGAGACTGTGTCTGAAGGGGGAAAAAAAAACTTCCTGTGGATTTTTTTGTGTGTGAAATATAGATATATAAATAATAGGGTTGTGCAAAGCTTCAGTCCCTGATTCAATTTGGTGGTTGAATCTCCGAAACTGAATTGAATCAGGAGACCCTTCAATCTCTGAATTGCATTGGAACCCTTTGAATTGAAAGACATTTAAAAAAAATCTGTTTTGCAATGTTCTAGATACTTCCCTCACCGTAATTAGTACAAAAACTAAACAGATCATCCCTGAGATCAGAAACAAAGCATGCTTTCCTGTCCTTGACCTTTTCCCCAGCTAATAGTTGGTGTATCTGTTTTCCATCATAACACAGGTTGGGATGATTATTATGTTTCATGCTTTGTGGAAAAGAGAAAATGTTTCTTAAAATGAAGATGTTATAAAGTTTTGTAACATAATTAGAAAAAAAAAATACAACAGTTGAAATAAGGATGGGAAATGAGTCTCGTTGCACAGATGTTAACTTTTCTTTGAAAAATGAAACTCAAACTTTTAGCAAAGTTTGATGGATTTGACTCATTAAAAAAAAAAATCCCAATCCAGTATTTCTTCATGAACCAGGCACGTATAGATATTTTAGTTGTCTCAAAAGACAGTTGCTTTAATTTTTAGCATGTTTCTTTTTATATGGTTGAAGCCTTTTCTTTCATCACTCAATATGTTGCAAATACTATGTCATTTCTTAGAAGCCTGTATCAAAATTTCAGAACAATAAGCAACAATACATTTAGAATTTTTTTTTTCCAACTGAGGCTTGACATAGAGCAAGGAGAAATACCAGAAAGTCAAATATTACAAGTCAAAAGGTGGTAACCCAAATTATTATATCATAAAAATAGTAATCATCATAGCATTATATTCCTGTCAGTTTTTTATAATACCATATTGGTAGACAAGTAAGGAGGGATAAAAAATAATCTACCCAAGTGCCAGCAATCCAAACAAATAATATAAGAATCTAGTGTTAATGAATCAATAAAGGGACAAATAAGAACTACTGAAAATATAGCTTACCAAAAATTATAGAAAATTAGAGAATTACTTGAAAAATGCACCTTCCTCATTTACTTCCCTTTTCTATTTCAAATTCATATTTCCGGTTGACACATGGATGAATGTACCTATAATAAATATAGAAAGTGTAAAGATTGCAGAAACATTTGACATGCAATAATCAGGTAAATCACTAGTGTGAAAAAATATCTTATTTTGTATTAAATGATAGCAGGACTCTTCACACCCCATTTTCTTTCATGTTTAAATTGAAAATTAGATGAAAAAAGAAGCCTGTAAAACAGATCAGGAAATCTGAGGTTAGAGGGATTAAGAGCAAGATCCTGTTGTGCCTCAGCAGTACTTGCATTTATATATACACTAGACCATTTATGGTCAAGAATGACAGGGAAGGGATGGAATGCTGTCACCCACCACTTCATGCTGTGGCCGCTCTGCCTCCAGCCCCATGCACCTCTCCACCCCCCATCACTTGGCTCCATGGTGCCATCACCTTCCAGGTATGGAGGGTGGGGTGGGGAGGAAGCTTGCATGTGATGCCCAAAGCCACCATCCAGCACCCCACGCTGGTACAACTGCATGTCAAGCTGCATGCAACCCCCTTCCTCCATGGCTCCCCTCCGTCCCTCCTGACTGTTCTCAAGGGTCCAGTGGCAGTGGTGGTGTGCCACCACTGTGCCCCCATCTCTCCTTCCTGCTTCCCTTCCTCGCCCAACTTCCTCTCCCTGCTGGCTTTAGTTGGAGACAAGCAGAAGCAGCAGTGAGGCCAGAATGGGGTGGCGAGGTCAGTGCTGCACAACCAGCACCCCACCATGGAGGTGACAAAGTGAGAATGGCCTCCCTACAAGGCCAGCAGGAGGTGTCCTGCTGGCCTCGTCCCTTCCCTTTGTCACCTCCATGGTGACACTCTGCCATCCCAGTTTGTCCTTGCCATTGTCAGTCATGACTGATGAGGGAGGGTAGGCAGTGATGGAACACTGCCACCCAGCACCCCGCAGTGCTGCTACTCTGCCTCCGGCACCATGCACCAAGATTGTGGGGGGGGCAAGGTCAGCACTGAGACCCCAGCACTCTGTGCTACTGCTGTCTCTAACGAGCAGGGCTGGGCAGCTGAGGCCTCACCCCCACACTGTGTCCCCTCCATCATCCAGGTCCATCCCTGCCCTCACCCTCTGCTTCCAAGAGGCAAACCAGGGGGATGCAATGCTGGCCTCGCCCCTACTCTGGCCCCTCAGTCCCCACTGTCATTGCAGCACTCCACCATGTGTTTCTGCCTGTGCAGAGCTCTCTGATTGGTTGTTTCAGTCAGCATTGTGACTGGCTGCTGAGACAACCAATCAGAGTGCAAATAAAACATTATGGCCAGGCAGATAGATAAACAAAGGCTTTTATTATATTAGAATGCCTAAAATCTAGTTGCCACAACCCAGGAAATAGCCAGACAGTTTTTTGGAGGGGGTAGGGGGTAGATGTGATAGCTCTTATTAGACCAACTAAGTAGTTGGAAAAAATGTTTCTTGCAAGCTTTGGGGTACAAACACCCTTCTTCAGGCACAGAGAGAATTCATTGTTAGTTTGCTACCCAGGACAGCACACAAAAGTAGGCACTTTTCCTTCTCTCTATGTTTAAGATTAGGATTATTGCACTCTTGGGTTACTCAGTAGTCTAGTTTTAATAAGAGGATTTTTTAATCCCCTTACTGCAGCCAGGTAGTTGCATCTTTAATTTCTCAGGAGAATGACTTGGGTTCATATGCTTTCTGAATGTAGAAGTTCTAGAACCCAGATAGTTTCTCTTTTGTTTGAATAATCATTTGTTTGTTTACTAATGATTAGAGGGTTGGTTAGAGCAAGGGTGGGCAAAATGGCAGTTCTGGCCATTTCCCAGAAGACCCTGCCCACAGGTTTGGGGCCAGTTTCCATGGAGACCCCAGCAGCAGCTAAGCTGTGACTGTGGGGCTGCAATTTCCCTGGAGACCAGCCCCAGGAGCACTGGCAGGGTGCACAGCAAGGGCGGGTGCTGCTCTGGGGCTGGGCTGGGATCTTGCAGCAGTGACTGTGGTCCAGAGCCAGAACAGGATTGTGGCTCTGCCCCAGCTCCAGACCTTACTGTCACTGCTGCAAGAAGCCAGGGCAGAGCCACAATCTTCAGTCTGCATTCCCCCACTTGGAGCATGCAGACTTGCAGTTTGCAACTCTGCCCCAGCTTTGAACCATGCTGTCACTGCTACAAGGAGTTGAAGCAGAGCTGGGATCTGCTGTCTGGATGACCCTGCCTGAAGTATTCAGGCTGCAGGTTTCAGCTGTGCCCTGACTCTAGTTCATGCTGTCACTGCTACAAGATCCCAGCTCAGCCCTGAAGCAGCTCTCTGTCCTGCTGCATGCCCTGCCAGCTCTGCACTATCACAGTGTGGCTACTACTTGAGTCTCCATGGAAATTGGCCCCAGTCACATGGGCAAGTGCTGCTGGGAAATAGAGCCCAATACCAGATGGATCTAAGCTGGACTTTGCCTGCTCCTGGGTTAGGGTCTGATCTAATAGGCTATAGGGCAAAAGGGCTCCATCATCACCTTAGGCATCTAGGACAGTTTCTGAATGCTGAAGCAATGTTAAACTATAGTACTTTTGCTGACATGGGTGCCTAAGCAGATCTGTGGCAGAGACAGGAATGAGATTTCAATGTCCAGGCAATGGAAAACAGGAAGTTATTGAGAAAACTTCATTAGAAGTGAATCCAAAGGTGGTAAGAAAGTGCTTTACCAAGATCTATATCATCAAGTTTGTTGCTCTAAAAATCATGCCAAAACAACTATTCAGGGGTTGATCAGACTACTCTAAATTAATTGCTTTTCATGTTATTACATGACAATATAGGTCCCAGGAAAGGGCCTGCAGTCTGGATTGGACCCCCAACAGGTCCTAGCAATCTGCAATGGGCCAACATCAGTCCTCACTTGCCCAGATTGGGTCCCTACTGTCCCCTGCTGACACACATTGTGACCGTATCACCGCATTGCCAGCCTGAATCAGACCTGTCTCCTTTTCTACCAGGGATCAAGCCAGCCAGCCCTCATTGGTCCTGCTTAATCTGTGATGAAGGAGAAGCTGGGGACATGGAGGCAAGCTTGTGAGGTCCAGCAGGGGCCCAGAGCAGGAACACCAAAGAATAAGGGTGTGGAGGAAGAGCCTGCGGGACAGGGGAGCTGTGGGAGTGAGCCCAGAATGGGAGCAGGCAGGGCATGGATTCTTACATTTAAGGCTCTCTCAGGTACCCACACATCTCTCTGAGGGGAAATAAAGCTGGGGATGGCACCTGGGGATGGCTGGGAGCAGTACCTTCCTATTGTCCCTGTGGAAGAGGCCACTTAGCTCATGTTTTGCTGCCATAGTATGTAGTCACTCCTGTCTTAAGAGCCCTTAACACATCTTATAGGTAACATCTACCAAGACCCTTAGAAAACCAAGATTGTCATACCATGTCTTCTGACTACTAGTCCTAGCCTTAATCTAACTTTCTTCTAGTTTTCCCATTGAAGTCAATTATGTAGCTAGTGTGTGTTTTATCTTCTCTGTTCTAATAGTTGTAGAATGTTTTACAATTTAACATTCATAAAAGGCTAAACAAGTTGCAGGTAATTCTTAGTCTAAGCTTGAACAATTCGAATGAAATAAATCAGTAGATACATGTATATATTCTTTCATGCCGGTTCTTAAGCTGCCATTTATGGAAGCGATATTTTTATAAGTCTTCATTTTAGTTGCCCCTAGCTGCTATGGTAATGAACACTCAAATATTATATAAATAAATCTTCCTCTTACGCACTCCTGTTTATGTAAACAGTTTGTTTGCAGGATTGTTCTACTGAGCCGCAACATTTTTTTTTCAGGAAAGAAGTAGACAAAGTGCAGATTTTGTGAAAGAAAATCAATGTGTTTTCTTTAAGATGATGCAATGCAGAACCACAAATTGATCTGACAGGGTTTCAAGCAACCAGCTCTTTACCTCTACAATATCTATCTCCATCACATGAAAAAGCATGAGGCCAAATCTGCATCTCAAAGTCAGTTTCCCACTCAGCAGAGTCCCAAAGTCAGAGTAACATGCCTAAAATAGATGAGAATATTTCTTTTAAAAAGAGAAACAGACGAGAAATAAAAGCAGCATAAATACTCCTTCCTAACTGGTAATCTTGAAGTGATGTTGTACCTGTGAGGTCTGAATAAAGATACTCTGGTACCTAAAAACTTGTCTAAGTCTATCCCAACCATGCAGTTAGTCCAATAAAAGATATTACCACAAAAATGCTCCCAAATGTTTTTCATATTAAGACATCATGGCATTATCACAATTATATACATCAAAGACTTTTAACCTATTACAAGTACATTTTCAAATGTGGTTTTAGTACTTGCTGAAGAACTGCTAACGTAATATCAGAGACATTGTTTGAAAGCTATTTCAGTTTCTCAAAACAAGTAGTAATTAAAACTTTTACCTCGATAAAATATACCTGCTTTTGCCCTGTAATGGAGGTCAGAACCTTCCACATCTAGCACTTGCTGATCAGGAAAAAATAATAGACTAGTTCCATAGCATGTAGCAAAATCAATTGTTTCACTATGTTTTATTGTTAGAAATCATTACACAGCATATAGCAAAGCAAGAGGCACTTCCTATCATAAGAAGTCTAAGATTGACATAGTATAAGAAAATAGTTTAGGAAAAAGACATTGAAGGGAAGTAACCAAAGAAAAGAAAATTATGAAAAGAATTCAGATAAGTATACCTTGGGAGTCTTTTCCATTTAGGAGCTATTCCTAAATCCTATTCAATCTTGTAACAAGAAGAGGTTGTACTGTAAACAGGACACTTGAGAACAGTGAGAAGAGAGGAGTCCAGAAAGGTCACAGTAGACTGGATCAAGGTTTTTTATATGATAAAAATGATGAGGAAAGGGAGACTTTATCTCTCTTCCCTGATGGCAACACCTGGCAATTGTTCCTAGACAGCAGACTTCTGCTGCAATTTTTGCTAAACTAATGACTTAAATCATATAGGTCTGTTCCCTAAAATATATTACTTTCACACTCACTTTTCTTCTTTTTTTTACTTGTTATTTATAATGTTCAATATATCCATCACCAATGTAATCTAATTCACTAAACAGATTAAGATTATTTTCTTACCCTTTCCTTTCCTTTCCTTTCCTCTGAATTTGAGTGTATGCATATATTTCAATGTATATTTGTGTATACAAATCAAATTGAAAGGCCCCTTATGCCTAGGTTCACAGGGGGTTGTAAACTTTGCTTTTCCCTGGGTGCTGCAAAGCTGAATATTGTACTACCTAACTCTTAAGCATCTTGTTGCTTAGTGCATTTTATAGTCCAAATTAATTGACGAGGCCCTGGTATGAAATGCACACTGAGTTAGGTGCTAAAATAGGAACAGTTAGAAACTAAGCATGCTAAATGGAAAGTATCCTTAGGAAAAAGATGTGTAATGATGAGAAGGCAAAAATACTCTCCACATGTGAGAGATGCTGAACTTCAGGCTGGTGGGAGGTATGACATTTCACTGTGACGCTCCTCTGGAGTTAGGAACCTAAGCCTTGACACTTAATTTCTTAAAATAAAAAGGAGGGGGAGGTCATGTTCTTTTGATGGCTAGCTTAGATGTTTGAGAACCCTCTTAAGGTTGGGAAACATAGATTTATCCTCCTCTGCTGATATGGAGCAGAGAAATGAACCCAGATCGTCCAACTCCCACAAAAGCCTCCCAGAGGTGAAATGGGTAGGAGAACATCTGTTTTGTTAATCCTGGAGTACATGACAGACTTTCAGTGGTGGTCCTCAGTGTCAGAAAGTCTTACTGGTGGAAAGTTAACACCAACTGTGAATTCCAGTGATGTCTGAATGCTGGACTTCAGTGTTAAAAAGCCCTCCTATGAATCAAGCAATAAAGTTAAATGCACCTACAGTGAGAATAGAAGCTGATGTTTGAAGCTGTGGCCAAGGCTAACACTGCAGTTGTCAGTGATTCATGTTATACTTAGATGATTGCATATTGTAAAATGCACAGTGTGGAACAAATTTTGCTCTTATCTATTCTGGTGCAAGCCTATTAACTTCTGTTGGGTTGCTGTGCGGTAGATGGGAGAATAATTTGGCTCTATGCTTACTGTTTCTAGTATTAACTCATTTTTCTAGCTGGAGTGATCATTCCAGAAAGGAAAAAGAAATTACTTTATGAATTTAAGTACCAGAGGATTGGGACACAGAAACAAAACAAAATACAGAGACAACTGTAATCCTTTGGTACTTTAGGGAATACTTTAAATTGTTTTAAGTTAACTGAATTTATATGTTTTTACCTTGGGGATCTTAAGTGCCTGTAGTTTGATTGAAGACAAAAGAGAAGCAAATAACCTGTCCTGTTCCCAAAGTGAAAATTATGTTATTTCATAAACCAAATCTGAAAGATTATTGTTTTTTCTTGTCCTATTCAGACTTGGTTACAGTGCGCTCCTTTCAGAGCAAGAAAAACCCTGTTCCAGGATGGAATTGGCCTATACGGAGTTACTAACATTTCACAGTTTGATTAGTAATGACAGGAGTGACACAAGCCTTCAGAGTAAAACAAGCTTTAATGAATAATTAGACATAACAAACCAGAACAACAGAAAAACAAAATAAAATAGAGATATAAGCTCAATTATAAGCTCTGCCATGAGTTACTGTGTGACACTGAGCAAGTCAGTTATGAGTCCTTCAGGCCAGCGTCTCCAAACATTTGTCAAAAGTTCAACTGAAATCAATAGCAGCTACTATTTTTTTCCTTTGCAAAAGAAACTTGTTTTTGATGAGGAGAGTGAGTAAAAAGAAAGACGTGTATTATGGATTGTGATGTCACGTGGTAGGAGTTTACTGGAGTTGAGGGAAGAGTACAGTTTTGCTGGGAGACAGGAGTGAGGGAAATTCAATATTTAACTGTATTAAATTTGAGTTACTTTGGGAACTGAACACTTAGTTTCAGCCAGCTTGAGAGTTGGGGCAAAAATTTAGAACTCAAGACGAAATACTGAAGAGACTGAGCAAATTGCAATCATAAAAGGCTGAAAGATAGTGAGTATTTACATGAGAAATATTGTTTGATTTAAATGAATAAACAGTAATAGTCAGCTAAACATACTTGGCATTCTCAAAATATTCCAGTCTTCTGCAGAATTTTATTCTACAATCAAACATATTGAATTCTTGTTATTACTGTTCTATCAGTTCAGATGAAATGATTTCCAATTTGATTTGATTAGAAAAAACTGTGCATCTGAATTTAACTGTACATGCAACAGTCATTCCAGTTGTGAGAGAGAGTTTGACAGGTGTTCTGGCCTGAACTGTGATGCTAGCTGATATAGGGCATAACTTTAAATTCGCTAAGAATGTTCCACTCTGTTGGAAAAGGAGCTCCCAAGAGCTCAAGATGTCCATTCTTCTATTCTATTGTGAGCTGTTGTTTATCCAAATCTTGATTTTTCTGGTGGCTGCTGCAGTCTAACAATTTAGCAAGGAAATGTAAAGGTTTTGAAAGTAAACTAAGAGGGCATGAGCAAAACTTGAAGGTCAGTTTCTGAATACATCTAGCTTTATCATAATGCACATTGCTTTTCATCTAGTGTTATAGATTGATGGTAGCAGACTGTGTTTCTGATTATTCTCTTATGTTGGCAAATTACCTGTCATCCAATAAGTAACATAAAAGGAAATGAGTTCCGATGTTATAATTTTATAATGATGAATGGAAGGGCAATTTGAAGAACCTGCATATATCAATGTATGGGATTGCGAATTGCTATATAGAAAATGGAAAATTGAATCTAGTGTTTTATAATACTTTAAGCCAAATATATCATCTTATGAATTCACCATGTTAAACTTTTTTAAAAAAAAATACTATATGTATAGCAAAGTGATAACATTGTGATAATAGGGGAGAAAAAGTTATATTTTTCATCTCTCCTCCCATCCTTTCTCAAACAAGGTACACCACTGCTGATCAAAACCTCTGTTTTAGCTTTAAACATTGTAAGAAATTAAAGCAGTAACTGTAATTTAGATACTCTCTAAAGAAATTATCTCTATAACATCTTTTTAAGGTACTGAAATACTAATCAACAACTTGAGGCTTATTGCCTTGACAATGCATTAATCTCTAGACAGCCCATATAATAATCAACCACAGATAATGGTTCCTAAGTGTCTTCCCAGAACATTTTAAATCTAATCTTCAAACAAATGTTGTTGCTACTGCTTCTGCTGCTGTTAAGCAAAATAGAAATAAAAAGTTTTAATTGATTACCTGGCCTGCCACAGGAAACACAAAACCTGTCAATATAGTAAAAATCTCTGGTCAAAAGCAAAATGTAAAAAGTTTAATTGATTGTCAAGTAGCTACTATTGTTTAGGAAATAAAATGGTCTTTAAAATGTCTTCAAAATGGAAGCCAAAATTAAAGCACAGAATTGAGTGGATGGGTACTATGACACAGTCTATTATGCTATTATGAACCATTAGACTAATCCTGAAATAGTACATGCAGTTACTTGGATTTCTATAATGCACTTTTTCTGCCTGGCTATAAATTGTCTTTGCTTGCTACAGCTCTTTTCACTTATTACCTGAATATATGATTATCTATGGTTTTGAATAGGATCTGTTTACCATTTCCAATGAATGAATGAACCACATACAATAATACAGGAAGAATAATTCTGCATGCATGGTAAATTGAACCATTCTGTTTGTGTAAGTTCTGGGACATTTCCTCATTTGCACCACGTTAGTAGAGTAAAGGACAGGGCATAGCAAAAATGTTTCCAGTACAAAGGAGCTTGTGCAGAGATGGTATAGCTGGCCCTTCTTGAGTTTCTTCTGCCCTTGAACCAATAATAAGAAGCTGTGCGTGGAGCATACTGCATGTTGGATAAGGTTAACTAACTTGTTACTTTTTAGGGACTGTAGACAGGGTACATACAGCCATTACATTTAGATCAATCTAACTCTGGTTAGTTTGATCTTAATGCTCAGTCATACAAGCAATCGGAGGGATTAAATCAGACAAGAAATGGCACACCCAACCTAAGGCAGTGCACCTTGGATTGTGTTTACAGAATTCTCAGAGCTGGTAAAGTCGGCATGTATTTGTAGAGCAGCCCCCCAGGGCCATGAAAGCCAGCATGCATTTGCAGACCAATTTGCCAAGGCCAGGAAAGCTAGCATATATTCACAGGGGCTCTGCTATACCCACCCCCAACCATGACTGGGCTATTTTTAACATTCCCAAACCAGGCAAACCATCCCCCCCACTAACTTGCCAACCCTGTTACAGTCTACTAGGCCAGCCAGCCTAATTGGTAGAGCTTCAGGTTGCAGAGTAAGGGTCAGAAGCCACAAGTCAAGAGCCAAAATGCCAAGCCAGGGTCAGGAGCCCCAAATCAGAAACCTAGGGCATTTATACACATCCCTTTTTGTCTCATGATGTGCCAGACATCTGCCACTTCCGAGCAAACTCGATCAATTGAGTTTTCTTAACACGTGAACTGACGTACACTGCAGTTGTATAAGTGGTGAAATGCGTGTCAGCATCAGAAAATGGCAGTGGTGCACTTTTTGGACTAAAGCACCTCTGAGATGTTTTAGTTCAACACAGCACTGCTTCCATTTTCTTTGCACTGACATGCATTTCACCACTTATACAATTTTAAGCATTGCAGTGCTGTGTGCTTCCTCATGTAAAAATGACCCTAGGTATCAAGTCCAAGAGTAAGTCAACCAGGGGTTGGAAGTCATGAAACAGAACTGCAGGGAGAATCCCAAGGCTGAAATCTAGGAGCAAGCCAAAGGCAGGATCAGAAACCAGGGAATTTGGACATGTTGCTGGGAGAGGAGCTGTTCAGACTGAAGACCTGTGCATTTTATAGGATTAGGTGCTGGGAGAATTCTTCAAATGCAGTTCCAGAGCAAATCAGAGGGAAGAGGCTGAGGATCAACTGGCCTTCATTAGTAGTAACTCAGTCAGTACATGTAACAAGTGCTGCAGGACAGAGGACTGCTTGGGCCTTACAGAGTACAGGAACTTTACAAACCCCTCCTAGATGCACCAGACTTCCCCTCCCCCTCCCCTCTGGTCCATGGACCTGCCAGCCTCCCACCCTTGATCTAGCCCATCGTTACCCCCGTCCCACCCAAGTTACTTATGCTGGTTTCCCCACATGGCTCACGTACAAAATCCTCTACACGCAGATCCCAAGAGCAGTGAACTATTGCACGCACCTGCTTCCAGTCTAAGTGTAGCACAGTTAAAGTAAGTCACTTATTCCTAAACCAAGTATGACAAATGCCTGTTCACAACCATACATAAATTAGAGCTGTCTCTAAGGTTTTCTTTTAAGCAGAAACCCATTTCAAGAATCAAAGGGTCATAACAAATCCTTGAAAGCCTTTCCCTCAGCACAGCAAAGAACCGAGGCCTCTAGCTTTATTAAGGCAATTCATAGCAGTGTCCAAGCAGCTATTGGTATCACCTATAACAACATTCAAGATTTGGTTCAGTTTTATATGTTTTATACCATACTCTGCCCTAAAGAACTTCAAAATATAAGGTACTAAATACAGATAAAGCTGGCTGAACTAAATGGAAACTCATTGTTTGTAAGTTGGCTTTGGTGCTTTTAGATTGCCACTAGTCATTAGCTTCTGAATGCAAAACCTGTTTCCTTTACTGGTCTTGGGTATCTGAACTGTCTGGCCAGTTCAGTTCTGCCCTTTTATCGAGGTATAGTTAGACTGATATTTGGTTTTCACTGCTGGGTTTTGGGTTCTTTTTTTTTTTTTTGGAAGACAAAATACTTTTCAAATCAGATAGTAATTTCAAACTATCTTTTGATTTTCTCATATGCTTTACCAAAGTGAGACAATTGTGTCTCTTTCCATACTATTGTGTTTTTTTTTCTAGCACATGGCTTACATTATGTTGCTTTATTCCCTCTGTTTGTTTATTTGACTCTGTATACTAGGAGGCAGACGTTTTATGACTAATCATGTTAACTATTAACATTCTTGAGAAATAAACTGAGGCGTGTTGTTTATCAGCCCCTCAAATACCCCATTGCAGGCAAAGATGCTTGCACTAATCCTTTGTGAAAACTCAGACCCAAAACTGTAAAAAATCCAAAATTAATTGATTTTTTTTTTTTTTTTTAATGGCTGGAAAGAACTATTGACCTGCTAGTCTGATTTCCAATCTATAACAGGCCACTCTATCCAGTTACCCAAGAAGTATGGTTACACACTGAGAACCTTGTATGACATGTATGGCTTGTGTTTGTGTCAAGGATATATTCCAGAAGGGCATCCAGTCTTGATTTCAAGATATTGCCATTACTGTTAAAATCTGTGTGGTATTTCCAACTGGATAGCTTCCGCTTTTAACCATTGGTTCCTGTTATGTCTCTCTCTGATAAATTAAATAAACTTTTAGTACTTAGTGCTTTTTTTCCTGTGAATGTAGTTACACGGTATAATCAAGTCAATTCTCAATCTTCTTTTGATTAAGCTAAATAGATTGAGCTCTTTAAGTCTCTCACTGTAAATTATGCTATCCAGCCCTCACATGATTTTTATAGCTCTTTTACAACCTCTCCAATTTATAAACATTCCACTTAATGTGGACACCAGAACTATACCCAGTGTTCTCAAATCAGTTTCTTGCATACATAGATAAAATCACTTTAATCCTATTTGCTACGTCCCTATTTATGCATCCAATGATTAAATTAGCATTTTTTCCATGACATCATAGTGAGAACTCATGTCAAGTTGGTGTCTTTTCTGATCCTGAATGCTTTTCAGAGTCATCATTTTCCAGAATAGGTCTCCCTCTCTCTCGTGTATGGTCTCCATTGGTTTTATCAGCATGGATGTTGTATTTATTTCTAGATCATTGATACAAACATTATATCCCATCAGAGCCACTCCCATTCACTATTGATTCCCTGTTGGAATCAGTCCATTCCCACTGTCTTTCAAAAGCATGAGAGTAGAGATGAGGGGAACCATAGGCTGATGAGACAAAGATATGTGAAGTTTTGGAGACCCATGCCTAAACAGCCATTTCAGTTACAGAGGTCTTGCATCCAGCCCTCTGTTACCTCAACTTTCATTGGAACCTCCCAGAGGGTTCCAGGAATGAGACAGAACATGCATCTCTATTCTGCTGGTTAGCTAGAAGTAGGCAGCCATTTCTTTATCTCCTCAAGAAAATATCCAGACCAGTGTTGGGGAAACCAACACTGCTACATCCCTTTAGCTCTAGGTTGATATATGCAGTTTTTGAATATGAAATCACTGCCCCCCACCATTTGTCATAATACATTTTATAGTTTCCTGGGTTATGTTCTTCCAGACCCAGTTGTTCTGGTTTCTTACTGAAATTATTTTGAAATAAATACCAACCACATCTACAGAACAGTAAGAAAAGAGGCTATGGTCCATCTTTGTCAAGATAATATCATTTGCAATGACTAAATCATTTCTCATCCCATGGAATAATATTTTTCTAAAGAGTATGGGAACAACCTGATCTGACTTCAGCTGGTCCCACAGCAGTCCCCTCCTTTCCTGCCATCTCAGGCAAGGGATTAAGCTAAGCATCCCTAAGGTTTGTAGAAGACCTCTTGGTGTTTAATGAACAATGCTATGCCCACATATCGTATTCTCCATCATTTTCCATTCAGTCCTGAAGCAGAGAAGACAATGTCTTTGGGGAGAGACAGTTGAGTATAGAATATAAAGCACTGAGAGTGCTAGTGCCCAATTTAACATGTCTCTTCAGTTTCCATTCTTAACATTATAGCAGAAGTAGTCACCTCTTTTTTATAAAAGAACAAGAACTTAAATCTTTGAAAAACTGAACTCCTTTCTTCAAGGAATCTGAATCCTGCTTAAAATTACCATGTGTTAATGGCATGACTCAATTATCATGATCCTTGTGCTATAGTCTTCATCTTGATATTGATCTGAACCAAATAAGTATTTTTTTCCCTCAAAGACTGCATGCTTTTGTATTGTTTGAGTTGGAACAATATGACTTCATCTCTCCTGCTTCTTTGTGGCTTACAAAAAGAATAGAAAACTGAAATAAATGGCTTGTCTTGCCCAAACTTTGTTTAGCCGGGTTCCTTATCCATCCCAATTGACTCCTGCTCCAGTTTGTCATAAGGTTGTTCATTACCTATCTTTTTAATCAATCTAGTTCTTCATTTACAGTGTCTCTACCTCAATATCTAATTCTACCAAAATCTTTACCCATTGCAAAAACCATTAACGTGCTATCCATCCTTTGTAGCAGCTCACATGCACTCTTGTGTTTGCTCATAAAAGAACTGGTACTCTGCAATAAACTTCCTAAACCATTCTGCCCACTTGATAGTTATCACTTCTCTTTGTTTACATTCTTTTTGCTAGTGTTCAATCCACATGACACTTTCTATCCAAGACAATGTGAATTAATTAGTAATCATTCTAAAGTTTCTGCACTGCAACATTATGAAGACATCCTCCTCAGAAACATCCCCTTGAGCAGACTGCAAGAAATAAACATACAGGCTCAAAGTTTACATTAGAAGATTAATGAAGACACTTTAAACTGCCATCATCCTCTCTGGTAATGCCCCCTAGATTTCTAAACCATCTGCAATATATTGTATGCTTTAGGCAATCGGAGATCATGATAACCCCTTTCCACCCACTGTCTTGATACAGTTTTAATTACATTAATTTTTCATTCACAAACTGCATTGTGTGATTTTTGACATGAACTGCTTTTTCATGTGTGATTTCACTTCGATAATACTGGGTACTCTTGTGTCTTCAATTATTCATGTACTGCACCTTCTGTTTTTAGGTAATCATTAGCATAATGAAAAAAATGACAGTTCCTTCTGTTTATGAAAATGGATATGAACTACAAAAGGAATTTAAAATTAATACTTAGAACTTGCATCACAACTTTAAAATACTCTAGGGACAGAAGTCACAAGATAGTAAGTAAATATCACAATCTCATTTAATGCATAGGGAAAACTAAGGTTTGGAGAAGTTAAAAGTCATACCCAACGTCACATAGTAAGCAATTTATGAATCTCTACACCCTGACTTTTGCTCCATGCTTTTTTCCCCCCTTTTTTTCTCACAATGTCTATGAATATAAATAGATAGTATATTTCTGGGGTCCTTTCCTTCTTTCCGTTTAGACAGTAGGCATAGAAAACCCTTAATGTTATGCCAGAGGAGCTGGGGGAAGGGTGGGGAATAGAAGGGCAAGAAAAGTAGATGATGTGGCTCTCCTCTCTTCTAACTTACTGGATAGATTTCTCCCATTTACAATGTATATTCATGAGCTGTCATCTAAATAGTAAAGGAAATCTCCCTTGGGGAAGACAGATTTAGAATTACAGAAGCTTAAAAAATCATGTAAGAGTGACTAAGTCCTTTATGTCAAAAGTCATTTAGTTATTGATGTCCCAAACAGGTGGCTTCTCCACCTGTGTGATTAGGACAATAAAAAGGAGCTAGCTGTTTGGCTATGCACCAGTCAATGGGAAGCATTGTTATTCAGTAAGCCATGCAACTTCTTGCTGGTGAGGAACACAAGGGGTAGAGAATTCCACTTGTTCCTGATGTCTGAGACAACTGTCTGGGCAGTGTCTGAATTTCTTGATGTTGGCAGTGTTTGAGGGGTATCTGTCTTTTTCTGACTTCCCCAAAGCAGATTGTGCCTAATAGTCCTGAGTTCTCCTCTTCATTTTTTATGTTTATGCACTGAATGGAAAGCATATGCCCTCAGGGAACAAACAAGAAATATTACTAGGGCAGGATTAATTTTGTCTCCATTTTAAAGAAGAGTTATTATATTTGTATGTAGATGTATGTATGTCTACATATGTATATGTATATACAGACAAATTGTGGCATGTACAGTTATCAGATTTAACAGTTGTTCTTATGTCTATAATAAGGAATACAGCTAAAACTGCTAACATCTCTAGAACAAGAATGAGTTTTACAAATGCTCACACAGCATTGATTCAGCATGCTACATGCAGTTTCTCAGCTTCTGCTAGAATATAAAATGGTACCCTAAAGTCAGTAGGACTGGCAAGGTCAAAATAAATTGATTAATAAGGCAAATAGCTAGTGTTTGAGGAGGAAGAGGAGTCCTGCAAGAAATTACCATCAAGTAATCTATCATCTATCCTAGGTAAAATAATGGAACAAATGTCAAAATAAAATAATGCACTAGGGAATACTATTCCCTAGTAGAATACTACTATTCTGTGTTTGCACCTCAGCTAGACTCTTTGCTGAAGCAGAGGCCATATTTCAATATCTTCAAGATTTTACAAGAAGTATGACAGTGGATATTGTGGACAGGTGTAACATGAACCTGTTTTTAAAAGAGGTTGAGGGGAGACTTACCACTTGAGAACATGTGTAAGTAAAACCAAAGTGATTGTTCTCTGTGTCTGTCCAATGCCAGGCTGATAAACTTAATATGCACTAAACACGAATAAAACAGATTTATCACTGTGATCTGTCATCCTGTTATTGGAACAGAGGCACAAAACAGTTGCAGCAGATTTGTAAAGCGTTCTGACTATAAAATGGTTTCACTGTTTATCTGTCTATACTCAGACTATGGTTGGAAGTTGCACATAAACTGATCAGAAATTGGTTCATACCTATAACATAACAGCAGTTCAGTGCGCATAAGCTGCATTCAAAATGGCTGAAATTGGTTTAAAATAAACCTAGATGGATGTAGTTTCAACTTGACCGATTTAGGTTTTTTTGAACTTTGGTCCCAAATCCCCCTCTAGATTCAAGTCAACTCACAGTCCTTCAGCGTCCCAGGATGCTTTGCACCTTCCCCCCATGCAGGATAGGTGCAAGCTGCCTGCTCCAGCCAACCATGGAGGCAAGTACTAGCTCCTTCCCAGCTTCTGGCCTGGGCTACCACAGGCTTGTGGCTTCATTTTTGGAATCAAAAGTGAATGTCTTCACTCACTTGTTGGTTAAATCTGTGCATTTTAGATTAACGTGCAAAGATTGAATTGATTCAGCCTCAGGCTTTTTGACTATTTGTACTTAGCCCCAAAGTTTAGCGTCAAGGATATTGCATGTTAACCCTGATAGTTGTTAATGATTTACAGTTCACTTTCAAATAGAGCACAGTGAGATTTCTTTTGCTTTTGTTATAAAAACAGTTGATGGACATAGAAAACATAGTACATACCATAAAGCAAAATAGAAAAGATCTGGAATGCAATAGGTAACTTTTACTTAAAAGTTCCTAGCTCATAAGCCTGCTGGTATCATTAACAGACTTCCTCTTTTATATTCAAGTATAAGGTCTGAACATGTTTACACTTCTGTGCTATGCAGTCCCTAAACATATTCCCTTCAATCATCCTACAGTGATGCTGTATCAGTTTTGATAGGGTGGCTGAAGCATTCATTATCTGGGTCCTTAAGAGCTTAAGAAAGCAGTTTCTAGTGTCTTTTCCAGGAGAAAGTCTGGTATAAAAGCATCCAGTCATTTGGGTTAATAGATTGGTTTCCCATGTTGCAGGGGAGGGGATTATAATTGAAACACCCACAGTATCACATGCATTCAGCATCCTGTGTGTCAAAATGATGACAGGGACCACAACAGGCACATTTCACACCTATACTATTCACTTCTATGTTTTTTGTGTCTACCTTTCCCCCTCCTCCCCTCCCTCCAAGCTTTGACTGGCTCAGCTCTCAAGAACTGATGGTCAATGATTTTTAAGAAATCTTCTTATGTGACTTCAGAATTGAGTACTGAACATGCCCAGTAACTGCTACATTCTATTTTTTGCACGTTTCTAGACCCTTCTAATTGAGCTGGACACATAATCACTGAAATTGAGACTCTCACCCATATGGGAACACCTTTCATTCCACAGAATCTTTGCAGATAGGGATATTGGAACATAATTGCCAGTCACTTCTACCTATGGCTTGTTTCCCCATTAAATTCCACAGGTGTCCATGCATGATGCTCAGCTATGGACCAAGATTGGTTACATTTTCATGGGCTTCTTTATCATTCTGGTGTCTGTCTTTTGTAGTAATCCCACTATCACAGTCTTTTTAACTATTGTAAAAAAAGATAGCTTGATTTCATATCCTATTTTTCCTTCCAACTCCTTTATCATCAAACTGTTCCACTTTACAACTGCAATCCTTAGAAAAGCTCTAATTTCTACTGCTTCAAACTTTCTGATGTCTGTTACTTTTCATGCAAATTCTCCTAGTCCACAGATCACCACTCTTATTACAGTGATTTGATAAATTTGCTAACAAGAAATCATGTTTTCATAATTGCATAATTGCATAATTTTGTCAATTTCTGTGCAATGTTCATGGGTAAGGCATGTTTTTATTTCACCCCATTTTAATGGAACTGTCAGCTCTGATCAAGCTTTGCGGGTACGCAGAAATAGTTTTCTTTTATGATTGCTTCTCCATTTTAGATCCTTATTTTATCTTGGTTGTCCCCCCTCCTCCTTTTTGGATACAGCCACTTCAATATCTTGTCATTTATTTTAAGTCTAAGTCAACTACACCAATTTCCAAAATAGATTGTCATTGTTAATTCAAACGTGTCTATCAGTATTTCAATATCACCTCTATAAGGTACATAGAATGTTTCTATCAACTTCATCTAATGTTCATAATATCTACTTTATGGAACAATTTGGTATTGCTGATTTTTATACTACCTCCCTCCAAACTGAATCCATGCTTTTGAAAATTTGATGAAAATCATCAATAGAGGAAAAAAGTGAACATGGTGATTAAAGCTATCAATTGGTAAAATGTATCGTATCATGTGACTCATCTAATATAATTCCATTAGGCTGATGCTGTGCTACTACTTGCCCACTACTGTCTCTAAATAGGGCATTAATTCCTTGATAAATTTATCCTTATTTTTCCCCTGCTACTAGCAATAAGCTAGTATATATAGAGAGGTATAACTCTAATTACTGGGATCAGCAGAATCTACTTTTTTCAAGACTAGTACAAATGTTGCTTTTAACTAATCATCTCCTACCTCCTTTTGTCCCCATACCATCTTAAATATTTCTCTAATGTTTTGTTGACACTCATCCCACTGGCTTTTAATAACTCAGCTGTTATATGTTGTATTCCTGCAGCTTTCTCATTTTTAATTGCTTCATTGCTTTTCCTTTCTTCTTCTAAGGATGGTTGACTGCTGATACCTTTTCTGTCATCAAGCTGCTTTGTTCACCTTGCTTGGTTAAAATGCTTGCTTCTAGATGGTGCACTTTGTTAAAATGCTCCCAGCATTTCTTCAGTATTTCTCAATTGGTTCCTTTTTTTACCATTATGCTGTTGTTCTGATTGAATTTCTATATAGCTGAACATTTCTGTTCTTCTATCCTTCAGTTGTGTTGAATTTCTTCCTTTTCAAAACTCTTTCTTGTCCAATCTTTGTGATTCACTGTTTCACAGAGTGCTTTTACTACTACCACTTTTCCAGCAGTTTTTGGCCTGTTTACACTTTTTCTGTAAAGTTCTTGTTCTGTTACTTTTATAGCTTTTCCTTCTTTGGTTAGGTCTTGCAATGCTCTTTTCACTGTATTTTGTATTGCCTCCTTAACTGCTTCCCATACAGCCTGTAGTGAGATTTCTTCATCTTCACAAATTAAGGCCTGAAACACCTTCCAGCTGTTCTCTCCTGTACCCTACTAATGAATCTCCTCTTTGGCAGCAAGGGAAGCTTGTATTTTCCTAACTACTCTGCTACTAGTTTAGTCTGGAGCAAGTAGACATTTCAGTTTGCAATATATGTACTATGCTTAGCCATTCTCCAGAATCCATAAATATTTACATTTTTTGGCATGGGTAAAATCTATATGAATATTTTCTTTGCTGTACTTTTTCAGATGGCCTCAAAAGCCACTGGTTGTCAGAGTTTTTAGGGTCACCTATTCCTTTTAGGTTTTCTGTATGGCTCTGTACCCCTATGATTCCATCCTATGGATAAGATAAACAGCGTTTTATGCCACTTCAACAATTTTGTAAATAATCCAACAACCTGAGAGATATACTGTATGGTACAGAACTGGGACTAAGTAAGATTAATCTTTCCATATTTTCCTTCTCACTGTTAGTGATGGATACCTTAGTCTATAATATCCCCTGTTGCTGCTCCAAAGGGGCTAACTGGTCCTATAACTACATGGTTGAAGTAAGCTGACACAGTCAGCTTTATTCACTGTCAGTTAGGTGATCGAGCTTCCTCAAGACACATTTATCTGATCCACTGCCTGGGGGAAAATACCTCATTGATAACATAAATATGAGTTTATAAAGAAGAAATGATGGAAGCTAATGATCCTTTTTGACAGAGGTGTAATATTTAGTTCTCTGGTAATAATCCTGCAGAGGCTTCTGCAGGAGCTAAATCTTAGTGGAAATAGTCCCATTGATTTAATTTGAGCAAATAGGGCATCTCACTATTTGTAAAGTTAAGATGACAAGGCCTCCATCATTTGTGTTTGTGCAGTAGTTAACCCAACAACCTCCACAATTCTGAGTTGGGCATTTTGAGCATGAATGCAGTAAACATTAACTCGTAGATAAAAAGAAAGACAATTAAACACGATCTATTTGATATTGCGATATTTACATGCTATAGTGCCTGAAACCATTTTGTTAAGAACTTTAGTCAAGCTGTTTTAGAGATGATCCCTGTCAAACAAACTGAAAAATAGCTAGTGGGTTGTAAGCACAACTTAGTGAAAAGTTACGATTGTTTCTCTTTAATGAGGAGCTACACATCAGGATGCCAGAGAGTAATATTGTGCTTGATTTTTTTGTTTGTTTGTTTTGCTTTTTATGGCCATATTCTTTCACTAAGCAGAAGTGAAGAAACAGTTTGTTAATTAGGTTTGCAAGTTCTACAAGTGTGGGAGGTGTGGTAAACAGCAGAAATGACTGAAAAACAATGCACTGGAACCTTTGCTTAAGTATCTTTCTCTCTCAAAGTTCTTTTCTTTATTTTCTGAGTTATATGGAAGCTGGTTAATATGGGAAGGGTTTTTTTGCTATAGTGCCACAAAGTAACAATTTAAGATTGTAAAGATAGTGATTAAGAATACAGAAAGATACTTTTTAGAAAAAAAAAATGTGTTGTTCCCCTGCTTCCCACCCCCATCATTTTTCCAAACTTACTCAGAGAAATAGCAGTTTTTAATTAAAGGTAAATGATGTTCTAATCTCTCTCCTTTTTGATGTGATCAGACTTAGAGCCCTAATAATTTATAGTAGATACTAACAAGAAGTCTGGCAGCAATCATACGTTCACTGATGGGAGGCAGAGGCATGGAGAAGGGGCAGATTGAAGCCCCCAAGTGAGGGAGGGAGTGGGGCTGAGGGCACTGCCCACTGCCCAGCCAGGATACTGCATAGGACCTGAGACCAGGG
This sequence comes from Caiman crocodilus, assembly GCA_030014935.1. Lineage (NCBI taxonomy): Eukaryota > Metazoa > Chordata > Crocodylia > Alligatoridae > Caiman > Caiman crocodilus. The sequence continues at coordinate 89,301 of JAGPOW010002483.1, read as the reverse complement.
CAAGAAGTGGGATGGAGCCATGGGCAAGGTATCCCAGGAGGAGGGGGATGGTTCCCCACCACTGCACACACTCCTGAGAGGAAGAAGGGGACAGCATGTGCTCCTGCAGATTTGTGTGCAGGCTGGGTGCAGGCTGCTCACTGTGTGCACAGGGCTCTCTGTTCTGCTGTCTTTGCTGTGGGGGCCCCCACATCAGCTGTGCATCCCCTGGCCACCTGTCAGTAGTAGGGGTAGCAATTTGTGCCCCACACTGCTGGGCAGGCAGGGGGTGCATGGCCAGCCTGATGCTTCCAGGGAAAAAGCAACAGGCTGAACAGTCCTGAGCCCACAGCAGATAACCCCCGCCCCACACACACACACACATTCTCTCTCTTTCTTTTTTTTCTCTCTCTAAAATACCACCTTAGCTGTTGGTCCCACTCACAGCTGTATATCTTTTCCTAGTCTACTTTTTGCCCATCCTTGTCACTTGAATGAGCTTTTTGCCTGTCATATTAAATATTTTCTGCTGTACCTCTCTGCATTGTTGACTAGATTCCCATGCTATTCCATTCAAATCTACGACACCTTTCCTACTTTACAACTTCAGATTTTCCCCTAAAGTAATTATAAGTGCACCCTCAACCTTAAAATCAAAAATGTTATTAAGGTTACAAAGTCAAGCACTCAGAATAGAACCATCTTAATTTCTCCTGTGTGTGCATATGCATTATGATAGTCTTTAATTATATGATTACATAGTATATTTTTTGGATCAGGCCCTTCCCTAATGCAGTGCACAGAATGGATGGTGCTTCCTTAATGAAGAACTATTCAACATTTTCAGTATGTGGCTGCATACCTTATTGACCTGCATGTAAACGAAACCTTGTTCTGAAGACAGAGTTTGATAACCTTCTAGACTTGTATATGGTGGTCACCTTTATAATATTGGATGGTAATTTATACTCCCAAATTATGTGAGGTGAGGTGGCTTATTACAGGTTTCACAGATGCAGACAGAAGTGATAAATTTTGCCCAATCTTGGCCACAGAAAGCAGTTTATAGCTGTGACCAAACACAAGTGCATGGCTGTAGGCAGCTTTCAAAATGGTCAATTGGGTGACAGTCTGACCCCTTGTTGCATAGGGGATCAGATAAAGACCTTTAAAACCAGAGTCTGTTCTGTAACTTGTGTCTGTACTGTCTGCCAGAGTCCAGCTTTTTCATAATGGGAGGGGGGGGAGGGAGTGGAGGGGGGTGGGGTTCAGCTCCTGCAGAGAGGTGGGGTGAGGTGAGGAGGGGGGTCTCCAATTCACCCACCCCATCCTTCAGCATCATCTGGGGAACCCCTAGAATGAGCTCCTTCCACTTCCCTGCCCCTGCCCCCCCATTATGACTTAACAAATTGTTCATTCACATTTTGAAACGCTAAAAAAAAAAAAAAAGTTATTTTTTGTTTATAGCTCTAGTTAAATAATATTTTGGGTTCAAATCATCATAAATAATCTTTCAAACAATCTGTATGTTTAATAAATAGTTTTTGGTGCATTTGCGCTATTGTTACTGGTTCCATTTTGTTCATGTGGGTGGTGTAACAAGTTATTCCATAAGAAAAATAATGGTTATGGTGTCACACAAATGGATTAGGATTAAACTAGATAGTTTTCTCTATCAAAAAAACAATTGGGAAAGTTCCCCACTCTCAGTTCTGTTGCCAAACTCCACCTCACCCCACAGAAACTTAAGAGTAGTCAGTCTTAACAAAGTCATCCAGAGTCCTTGGATGGTTTTACATGTGCTACAGGGATGGGGGGAATGCTCCAAGAATTACTTTAATTAAAGTGCCCGCTGCATCACGCTTATCAGCATTGAATGAGCTTTAGTTAGAGAGGCCCACCACCATTCTGAAGCATGGGGACATTGATACATGAGACACAGAGGCTGCTAGAGGCATGTTAATTAGTATGCTCCAATGTGCTGTAATTACTGTGCATCAGAGCAGCCTCTCCATGCATCTATAGGAATCCCTTGGCTAAAACATACCTACCCAGTTGTTCTGTGATGATGACCAGCCTGAGAAACATTTTATCTATTCAGAGATTTTAGCTGTGGAAGCTCTACCAAATTTCTTATGAGCATAATTGACCAGCAGATTTCCACAGGAGTGGCAAAAGGCAAAAGTAAAAACTCAGAGGGTCCCTACTTTCAAGTGTCTAGTCCTATTTGAAATAATGGGGGCTCATTCAGCCAAATGAATTCATTTTTCCCAGTTTTTAGAGATGGCTTAAATATTTCCTATGAGATTCCCTCTGTATGCTATCCCCACCTTTTACTTCTCCAGGCTGAGGCACCAAATGCAGACCATTTTGCACAGGTGGCAAAACTATAGTTTTGGAAGTGTTGGTCAAAAATAATAGATAATTTTACAAACTTTGCTGATAATGTATCAGCTTGTGTAGTTGATTCCTTAATGCATTTTGGGATTCAGTAATATAAATGATGTGCTACGCTTGTTGCATTGGTATTTCCAGGAAGATAATTAGAAAGAAGAATACAAAGTAAGTGTGTGATGCCATTAATTTTTGTTGTTGTTCAGATTCTTACTTTAAGAACCAAAAGTATGAATAAGATGTTTACATTTTGCTTATCCATGCCTTCATGGAGTTTGCACATACTTGCATTGGCAGTCTCAAAGTTCCATAAGATGCATATAAAATGTTGTTTTATATAAGTACAGAAGAATCAGTAGTCGGTAGCAATCTTTCCTCTCTGAGAATTATGGAAAATGATGAAAAAGTTAACTAATTTTTTTTTCCCCCATAAACTTTTTTCTATAATCTACTTTCCATATTAGCCAGTTGTTTATTAAAAATATATCTGTCTTAGGAGGTGGGAGCTACATCCACATGCGCAATATGCAGATTCTCACAGGTTCCTCTGGCTGCACAATGAGCAGATTCCCACACCACATGCTCCCCCATTACCATCCTTCCTTCCCTGCCACATATTTTCATGTGGTAGCTTTGCACTCCCCCCAACACACAGGCTTCCTTGTACCCCCACCTTTGCTACAAAAACCACCTGGAGGTCCTGCTGCCATAGAGGCTTCCCTTGATGTATCTTGATAGGCCAACTGCATCTTACAGCTCCAGGCTCCTCAGATTTACCATCCTGCCCTCAAAGGCAGGGGTGGGAAGTGAAATCTCAAGGTGTGAGGGGAAGGCTGTAGGGGCAGCAGGAGCCAAGTAATGGAGGGAGTTTGGAAGGCAGTTGCCAGTTGGACAGCCCTGGCTTACTACATCATGTTTAGCATCAAGGGTCATTGTCCCACAAAATAAATCAATGATGGGTTGCTCAGAAACCGTGGTTATTCATGAAAATTTAAGTTGTGTTGAGCAAAAATTCTGGTTGCGACAAAAGGTAAAACAAAACAAATAACACCACTGCCTATGGCCACATCAGAACCAAGATCCAGAGAGCAAAGAATATAAGCAAATAGCTATATAAGGTGGCTATTTCAAGTAAAAAACAAACAAACAAATGCATCAGATTTTAAAATCCTATGACGCAACCCAAAATATCAGCAATGTTACATTAAAATAATCACTTTCCCTGGTACAGCTGGTTATGCATAGTACAGTATAGAGTGTTTGGAATTTATAATACTCTAGCATCTGCTTCTTTGTTGGGTTTTCTTTTTTCTTCTTTAGATTTTCAGACAGCTATATTGTATTTGAGAAGGCATAACTGCATGACAGAAGGAAAAAAAAGGCTATGGTGTTGTCAGGCTCTAAAATACATTTTTGCACTGTAATCCCCCAGGAATCTGAAAGACCCCAAAAATCATGCATAGAGTGCTGCAGGAAGCACATGAAAAAGAACACTTGCTTTTCTGTTCTCTGCTTTTCTCACAAGAGTACTTTGGAGAGGGGGAAGAAAACTGTTTTTCCTAGGAGTGTTCCAGTATTTCACAAAGGGGTTCAGACTTGAAGCTCTTCAGACCTGAAGCTTGGCTTTAATTATATTTTTGGAATTTTAGGGCATGCAGGAGTCAATGAAACGGGAAGCAAAACTGGTTTGTATGGATGTTACTTTATTGCAGAAACCTTGGGGTTTTGTGTAGGACTGTTTTCTTTCCTGGTATATTTTTTGCTACACTGGAAACAGATCAGCTTGCTAATTCCATGTTACATTTTTTCTGTGCTGTCAGGTAATAGAGACATTAGGAATATGAATATGCTTTGCATTTGCTTTCATTTCTGACCTGGACAAATAAATGTTGATATTTAGCTTGCATTTGGGTTCCAACCTTTCTTCCAGGCTATGGAAGGTTAGTCTTTTAATGATAATACTTTGCATTTGCATTCAGGACTGCTGAATGATGCTAATCTCACAAGCAAATGTATAAATATGAAAAGAGGCAAAGAGATTTCTACTTACATATTTGGTTGACCTAATTACAGTATTCAGTCAAATCAAATCTGCTTTAAGAACCAGTTCATTAAGTTTTACACACAATTGTGTATACATCAGCTACATCTATATCTCTTTTCCCAAAAACTAAAACAAACCCAAGGCTGACATATTTGAATAGGGTACAGGATATGAATCTCCATTAAAAATGTATATCATATTAAAAAGTCACATGCTTTACTGCCTCCTAGAGGCCAAGCTAACTGCACACACCACAGATTCTTTGTGTGTTACTCTCAAATTCCTGTCTATTTTAGGATCCCTACTTTCCCCCTCATAAGAGGCACTAGCTGTGTCACCTCTTCTCTAATATCAGTGTTCCCCATCCTCTTTCATTGGGCACACTGTGATCCCTTGTTCCCCGCTTGCTCTTATGCTCGATTTCCCCACACTGTCTAGGAGTTTTTCCTACTGTGCCAAGTTCTCCCATTCTGTCTTCCCCTATGCCAGAGACTGTAAGAACTCTATTCCTTCATTTGCTTCCTATACCAGGGTCTTTCTATGTACTCTCATTGACTTCTCTACTACATGCAAGGATATTTCTGCCATATCCCTCTTTTCCTATGATTATCCATGCCAAGGACCATACCATATTGGATTCTTTCTAATACGTCCCCTGCCAGGTACTCTGCACTTCCTCCTGCCCCTTTTTTCCGTGGCCCAAAGACCAGTCTGCCCTCCATTCCCATGACCGTGTTCCCTTTTGTGTTTTGCTATCGTTTCTCCTGTACTATTATGTCCCCTTTTCCTTCTTCATACCCATAACTTTCAGGAATACTGTTTTAAGAAACTGATCCTACAGCTACTTTCTGAGTTTGTGGTGTATAACTGATGGATTCTCCTATATAATTTAGTAGAATATGGTTGAACAATCTATAGAATTTGGAAGCTAATTTATAGAATTGTTCAGTAGAAACAACTTTCTTTAAAGCAAAACATAATAATTTGAAATATTAAGGAAAAAGAAAAGTTTTATAGGATCCAACCTATGAAAGCCCTCTGGAGCACTGTGTATACAAGATGCTTTATATGTGGTTGTGCTGTAAGATAAAGCATTATCTTTAAATCCTGAGGCTCCAGAGCACCACCAAGAACTATGCAAGTACATGGATTTGTATAGTCAGTCCTCAATGCAGGACTGGAGCTTACCAGTGCAACCAATTAAAGCAAAGTAATACAGAAGATTGAATCTAAAAGTAACCCAAGGTAATTTTATTTTTCTTATCTTCCTAGGCAGTTTTTGTTCTGGGAGGGCAATACTTCCTGTCAACAACAGAACAGTAACTTTGAATATCTACATCAGTTTATATGATCTTTGATTCTTTTGACAATATAGTATTCTATTAAATGTTTATTGTCTTAAACAATATGTTTACTTCTGTCCTCCAGCTATCCTTTCTCATTTTGTCATGTGGGGGAAACAGAAATCCTGCTGCAGAACCAGAAAAGAAGTTATTAACTCAGACTCTGATAGGCTATCTTCCTGTATTTCTTACCAAGACATGTGCAACCAAAAGAAAATCAATCTTGAGCTCCTACAGTATTGTTCCATCTCTCTAGAATTTCTTCAGATATGCTCCTACTTTTCTTTCAGCAATACATTTAGAAATGTTTTTTACTGTGACAAGAAGGTTAAAGCTTAAATTAGGCTTGAAAAAAGTAGACTGTGAGCTGGGCAGAAGAAAGTTGATTGAAATCAGCTCAGAGGAGAAGAGTGGGTTTCAAGTGATAGCTTGTGTTCACTTCAGTGAGTCAATGTGGTTAAGCAAAGGACTAGAGCTCTATCACCATCAAAGATAAGAGTAAGCAGTCAAGGGGGTGGAGAAAGAATCTGGATAAAATTGAACAAGACTCAAAAATATCCCAGAAAATGGAATGTTTTTATATGGGGTGCACAGAGAAATTGAAAGCCTACATTAATAATAATTAGCACATGTGAAAGAAACTAAGATTTTAAGCATTCATTTTTACAGTGCAGTAGACAATCATCACAAAAAACCTAGCTTAACTATGAGAAGTTGAAAAATTATTATAGTCTGACCAGGATTAGCTGTGCTTTTTAATACATTTATTTTACTATCTAAAAGACTTGAATTGAAATTTAAATAAATTCTGAACTAAAATTTCTCATATTTAATAATCTCCTGAACAAATAGGCAATGCATGAAATATATATATATAAAATTAAAAAATACTATAAATAAATACTAAATAAAATTACTAGGGATTTTTTTCCAACTGGCCTAGGCTATGCGCTGTTATATCTCGATGCATTGTTGAATTGCACTGCATTTTCATAAAGAGAAAGACTTGGTCTTTCAAAGATCTATTCAAAGTGAATTGTTTTTAGAGTTGAATTATTTTTTGGATACTTTCACAAAGAGTTTTTAATGAATTAAGTGAATAGAATTAGTTTAAACCATTGTAGACTAAGTAACCCTCAGTCAGGTAAAATGGTGTCACTCCCTTAATTTCCAAAAAAA
>JAGPOW010002483.1:37996-75626 GCA_030014935.1 Caiman crocodilus | reverse complement strand
GGCTGGGGTCCTGTGTCCCTGGCACTCGTTCCTGCCATTGGCGGGGGGTCAGACTAGATGGCCTGCTCTAGGCCCCTTCTGACCCTAGATACTATGATACTATGAGGTTAGACTGGTGAATGGAACTTCTGTGTGCTTCAGCCCTGGGGATGCACCTTACTTACCAGTGCCGCCCCCCGCCCCCCTTCCCTCCCCACATCAGGCTATATTTAGCCCCTCAGTCCCTTGCTAATCCCTGCAGACTAGCCAGTGCCACATGCCACCCCCCGCCCCTGCCCAACCCTCCATCCTGCAAGCCACTTCCAGTGCCACCAATTTTATCAGCGTTTGCCACTGCTGGGAGCTAACAAAGTAAATATGGACGGGGAGGAGGAGTGGGAGGGATGTGGTTTAGGTTCACTGGAAGGGGGTTGGAAAACTAAAAATAGCCCCTGGTCTCCCCCCAAGCCCATGCCTCATGGACTGCACAAGCACCTTGATCCTGCTAAACCTTCGTAGACCCCTGCAGACCCTGCCAGATCCCTCAATCACTCTTATAAATGCTGCTTGCCCCTCCAATCCTCCATTTCCTCCAAGGATCATGCCTGCCCCACCATCACTCCCACTGATCATGCCTACCCCCCACTATCTCCATTCCAACTTGCCTTGAACTGGGAGGGCTATTTTTAATGTGACTTAATCTACCCCTAAGCCCCTTCCCCCCAAAGGTCTGCACTTAGCCCTAAAGTATGATTTAATCTTATTTACATACCATTTTACTATCAGTTGTAGATACCACTGTTTCCCCTTACTTCCCAGAGAAGCTTATTTGGAGTTCTTTTTCATGTGTAATAACTTGATTTTTTTTTTTTTAAGATCTATCTATTGTACAGTTTGGGTAACAATATCTTTCACCTGCACAGAGCAGTATCAAAAAGAAAGAAAAGCAAATAATTTTCATAACTTGTGTGAATAGTTAGATACTATAGCTGTTGGAAATCATGAGGCCTAAAATAGATTACATATTGTTGAAGGCTAGATGGAGGTCTTTATATAACCTGCCCTTTGGTTTTAATTGAAATCGATTCCATTGACCCTATGAACAAGACTGTCTATTAGTGCCAATTTTACATTTTTTTTTTTTATTATGGACTTTTGTCCATTATGCACTGGACTAAGGTTATATATTCAATTAATATAGGCCACCAAGCTGTCATAAGATAGTGAGAGCTTCTATATAAATGTTCATATATATTATAGAAATTAAGCAATATTAATTTAATCTTCTGGCAGATGGGAAAGATTTAATTTTAAATATTAAAAAGCAGCATCAAAAGTGGGGGCAAGTTGATGGCATTTGATTTATATAAAGTATTTCTGTTCTACTGATGTTTCAATAGTCTTTACTCTCTTTCTATTTATCTTTTCTATTCTTCTGAAAGTTGTCAGTTTGTCTAACTTTACCGAGTACCTGCCTAAATTCTTTTCAGAATTCTCGAGCTTACATTCAACAGCTTTATTTTTCCAATTTATAGCTTTATTTATATCATATTTGCAAATACTATCACTTATGTTTCCTTGGTGTTACATCTTCAGTCTACATTAGTGAAATCACCCTTTCTGTTCTTGTACTTTTATATTATGAAGAGAACTTCTCAGTGTTTTGACCTATGAGAACTTTCTAGTGAATAGTTTTGAAAAGTTTAGACTGGGGAGGCAGAAAAAGGGAAATAGATCAAAAGAGAGCTCTCCTCCTCTGAACTCATTTGTAGGATGTCAAAATGAACAAATTGCTATTGTAAAAAAAATGCTTATAAATCTAGTGAATGGTTGTTGTTTGCTCAAATCCAGTATTCTTGATGAATATATTCTTTGGATATATGCTGCTTGTATTTGGGTGTGTCTACACATGTCGCTATGGAAGTACTAAATCACAGCACAGTAACAGCCTGTACCGTGCTGTACTCATGGCACACAGTTATGTTTAGCACATACTTGACTGTATCGGTACACTATAATGGGGGAACGCATTGCTATGGTGAAGTAGCTGCTGATCATATGTAATTTTAATATTTTCTGACTCATAAGCAATACATTCTCTTAAATCTGAAATTTGTGTTTCTGTAGTTCAATAGTTATGACTCAAACTCAAGCTCTAAAAAAAATACTTTAATATTAATATTAGGTTGGAAGATTGAAAATGTTGATACTATCATAAAATAAATTATATCCTTGAAATGTGAATTTGGAATTATGTTCCACCTCTTATAATTTGGGTCTCTATAATTTTATTTTTATTAAAAATTTACTGTTAGGATGCCTTGGGTTACCTGATAGTGTATCTTGATAGCAACCAGATGGGAAGTAACAGTTTCATCAAGAAATTTATCAAAATCCAAGATTGTGTTTGGATAAAAAATCCATGTAGGTATTCACTTCAAGTAATTCTGGTTAATATTCCCACATTCCTATATGTATTCCTATGAATGGACTTCCTAAAAAGAGCCAGGACACAAATAAATCCCCTGGACTTGCAACTTAAAATTAATTCTACAAATACCATGGGGAAAAAAATGTAATGGGAGAATGTGAAATGCTTTAAGCCTTTAGTTGTATTATACAACTTGTAAGGATTTAATCAAATTGTGCTTCCTGTATACTCCTACTAAAGTTAGAAGGGCTGAGAAAAAAAGACACTTTTTAAAAGTCTTTTAATGTTTTTCATCTTCCACCTCCCCATATCAGAATCTTCCATGTTTCTCTTCTTTTTGATCTCCCTAGTCTACATCTATTTCACCCATCACCATGACATATTCAGATATTACTGTTTTGACACAAAAAAAGTGTTTTTAGGCTAGTCTTTCAGAGTAATATTCATGTGTGCCACTTACCATGTAGTTTGCTTTGATCCTCCTGGTCCTAGATATTTTTTTCCTCTTACCTGCCCTTATAGTATGGGCAGCTGCTCCTTTAGCCCTTTTTGCCAAATCCTGGATTTGTCCCTGGAATCGTGTGCGTAGTTTTGAAGATGGTTGAAAATTGAGCCTTAAAGTTAATAATTTTTTGCTAGTTTTCTTTAAAATAGTTTGAAAATGCTAATTTTCTATTCAAATGTTTGAAAATGCAAGTATTCTCTATATATCTATAGATTGATCTATCAGTATAAAATGAAATGTGTGTATGTATGTATGTATGTATGTGTATTTGCTTATAACTCAAGAATGGCTGGTCCTATCTTTTCTAAACTTTCCAAAATCAATGAATACTACCTGAGGAAAATTATAGGTGGGTTATTCTTCACTTGACCCTTTTGCAGGCTTTCATTGACTGAGATTTCTTTGCTTCACAGACTAGTACAAACTGGTACCACTCCATTTTGGATGCAGGAGTTCAGTTCAGTTGTCATTATATTGATTCTTGCCTTTTTTTCAAATTAATATTTATTATATTGGTGTTTGACTTTTATTCACTCCACATTAAATATTTAATGTTAAATAATGTTGCACTATATTCTTTAAAAATAAAAATATTTTTAGCCTTAATACATTGTACTAAGTTCTTTGAAAATAAGCAAACACCGCAATTACAAAAATATCCCGTGTGAAGAACAAGTACTTCAGCTAGTGTTTTCTATAACTCAAATAGTGTTGTCTTTATAGTTAAGCTCCATGTAAGTTATTTGATGATACAGCCCTGAAAAGGAGAGTTTCTGATCAATGTTATGACATGACATGGGATTTGGGACTAGTGTTAAATGATTGACATTACAGCTCACTCAATGAATGACAGAAAGGCTTTATTTACTGCAAGTATTCACTGTTAAATGAGCCAAAAGCAAAGCAAAGTCCAGTATTTAGCTGTTAAAGCGATAATTTATCATCAATACAGGCCAAAGAGGTGGTCTGTTTTTTGTCAGTTTCTTGAGGTGTGTGGATCCTTTCACCTGGAAGATAAGATGAGCACAGCAGTAGTTCTTGTCAAAATGATCTTCCATTCTTGAAGCATACATGCTGTTAGCTGTTTCATTTCTCTTGTATACCCTTTAGCTCAGCATCTTCATAGCATTCTTGTGAGTTTTGTGTAAATCAAGAGAGTTCCCAGCAGTAATTAGCAGGGAAAATCCTGTTAATCAAACTGTTCATTATTGGTTATCAGAAAGTCCCAGTTTTGATTGAATTACTTTCCTCAGTAACAAGAGATTGTCCATTTTTACCAAGTTGGAATGTATCAAGAAATGGATTAACAACCAGGAAAAACAAATGTTTTTTGAGGAGTTGTCTTTGGAAGATCAAGTTAATCACTGAGGCAAAAGAAGAGTAAATCAAGGGGCGATACCTATCAGAGCCCATGTGGAGAATGTCTCTTTCTGCAAATAAACATGAGTTAATTGCGAAAGAAATATTTACCATAGTAATTAATCAAGGATAGACACTTCACACAGTTACATACCAGACGCATATAAGCCTGCTTAAATCATCATGAATATAGCAAGATAAACAGAAAGCGATGCCTCATGATTTCTTTTCAAAAGGCCTAGCCATGAACTCACATCCTCTTACGCTATGTGATTGTCATCAGTATTTTATATTTTAAGTTGTGTGAGTAGGCCCAGCTCAGCTTGAGTTTCACAGTTATCACCAAAGATGTGCTTCTTATGCAAATCTGACTCTCAATCTGTTGCAACTTCTTTTACAAATCATAGATGCATGGAAAATGGACTACCCATCCTGTGACTTGAAAACCTGATTAAAAGGATGGGGAGTTCTCAGTTTATCTCTTTTTGAGACTTCACAAAGGTGTATTGGCAAATTTCTGTTAAATGTAAATGACAAGAGAAGATGGCATTTTCCATTCTGTGGGAGTTGCATGAATTCACCCAAATGCATTTTGATATGCACGGAGTTGCAGACACCTTCCAGAGACTTATGGACCATGTGTTACTTCCACATGGAGATTATGTGGGTGCTTAAATCAATAATTCAATAATTTGCTCTTGGAGGTGGGACAAACACTTGAAAGCTCTCAGGATGATGTTAAAAGAGTTAAGGAAAGCATGTCAAACAGCAATTTTGAAATAATGTGTCTTAGGTAAGGAGGAAACATAATACCTCAGATTCCCTGTGGGAAGGGAGAAATTAAGCTCTTGGCTGACAGAATGCTAGCACTGAAGGACTACCTCATTCCATATATGAAGAAGCAGATGGAAGCCTTTTTTTGTCTTAGTTAACTATTACTGTTGGCTGGTACTTATGTTTTCTGAGCTCACAACACCCGTAACTGAGATGACTAAGGAAATGGCCCCAAAGTCTAACAGGCTCCTGAAGCTGCTGAAGCCTTCCAGAAGGTAAAAGATGCCGTATGCTTGCAACCAGTCATACATGCACCAGATTTTAAAAGACCCTTTCCAGTGTAAACTGACACATCAACCACAGCTGTAGGGGCGTTACTGTCACCAAAAGAAAACAAAGAAGAATACCCAGTAGCATGTATCAACTGCAAGTTATACCCCTGTGAACAAGCATATGCCACTATTGAAAAATAATTCTTAGCCACTGAAGTGGGTAGTGGAGATCTTTTCTGTTACTACCTTTTGGAGAGGAAATTCACAGTGGTAATGGATCATGCACCTTTAAAATGGGTCTACCAAATGAAGGTGGAGAACCTACAATTAACCCAATAGTACTTAAGCCTATGACCCTGTAAGTTTATTGTAGAGTACCTGCCAGGAAAGCAGACCAGAAATGCAATCTCTTTTCCTCAAAATAGCATGAAAGAAAGCCAGTGGGAATGATTGGGCTATAAGCCTGTGGGTGGGGGGAGGGAGAGGTTGGAGAGAGGGAGCTAGGGAGTATCTGGCTAGCTCCAGCCCCCCTGGAGGAACATATACTAGTAGAGGCCCCTTCAATAAAATGGCCACAGATCCCAGGTGCAACCAGCACAGGTTGTCCAGTAATTGACAGGCTTGGGGCAGAAGTTGTGGGTCTGGTAACCCAGGCACATAGTAATATGCCTTATAAAACCAGGACTGGGGATGAGTCCTGGGAAGAGAGGGATCTAACTGGCCAAGGAGGAAGGACTCCAGACTGCAGGAGGCTGCAATGAAGCCCCTGGACTACTGTGCAGCAGAGATAACAGAACAAAGACTTTGTGTTGTAGCTTGCTGCCATTGTGTGATGTTAACCCAAGGCTGGAGGAACCATTTGTTTTGGAGCAGATACTCTTATTTTTCATGTGCATTTTTCAGGTCATAGCTATAGAGAAGGAGGAGGCCACTGAGAAGGGTTCCGGGGGTGAAGGTAAGGCTGGAGATATGGACCAGAAGCCTAGGTCATGAGACAGTGGACTTCAGGTGGAGAGGCACAGAGTAAAATGGGCCAAGGCCAGGTGGCATCAGCCCAAACAAGAACCTAAGACCTGAAGCAAACCCCTTTCTCTTTCTAGGGGCAGCATTCCTTTCTAATGATAAGGTGTGGCAGGAAAGACAACAGGGTGGGACTCTGAGAGGAGAGACAGAAAGCAAGGCAGGATTAAGGCAACCCTTAGGGGGTGGTATTGCTACCCCGGGGATTGTTACATTACAGTTGTCCAAAACTGGACATAATATTCCAGACAAGAGCTTATTAATGCTGTCCAGAGAAACGTGGATTTTATCATGTGTTTTGCATATTGTAACTCATGTGCATAGATCCTAGCATAGGGGTATTTTTTGCAATGCTGTTATATCGTTAATTCCTGTTTAGTCTTAAAACCTTGTTCTGGAGTGGTGGAACCTATTTTGTATGGTGTGGAAAGTGCCACTCTGGTCCTGGTAGAGAGTCCTCTAAAACTGACTCCTGTTTACTCTGTGCCTTCCTTCAGGGACTATAAAAGATGAAGAGGTAAGAGCTCACTGGTTCTAAACAGTTCCCAGGAACAGGATTGGAGTTCCCCTGAAAGATAGTTCAGGGGTACAGTCTATTTGCAACCTAGAAACTGCAGAGGTTCTATGGCAGTGAAAATCAAAGATAGTTGAAGATTCTGGCTGTGAACAGAGTTGAAGTGAGTGCTGGGAGAGTAGAATGGAGGGACTCAGAGATGGCCACAAGATTGCTGGTTTAGGCAAGAAGTGGTCCTTGAAGTTTGTTTAGGTCAATGAGTAATCTATGGCCTATGGAGCAGTCCTCAGAGTTATTTAAGACACTGGATTGGGAGGCAGTTGTGCAAAGTGGTCCCTAACATTGACCTTCCCCTTCTCCCCTTTAATGATGAATATATCTGGTTAGCAAGGCATTGTCTTTGTAATGTATTGAATGTTGTGATAGTGCACCATGAGATGCTAATTCCTCTATATTAAAGATGGAAAAGGACTGCTGGGTAATATTACCTTGAGTAAAGATTGTATAAGCCCCCCCGCCCTGAAAGATATGTATGAGTACTGCACTCCTAACCTGTTGTCACTCCCTCCCCCCACAACCCCTCCACCAGTTCTTTTCTACAAAACCATTATCTAGCCAGTTATTCTCCACCTTGTATTTCTGTAATGGCTCATGAATTATTACTAAAGGTGAAATTACACATAACATTCAACCCATACTAAATCTGTGGAATGTTAACCAGTGTTAAAGTTGGTAACAGTTGCATGTTAAGGATTGGTAGCTGTTTCTTGCCTGTACAAATAAACTGAAAGCTTATTTATTTCTTTAAAAAAAATCTATCTTTCTGCAACCTTTCTTTTTATTTTGTTTTCTGTAGTTTTTTTCACTGTTTCCTTTCTTGTAGTCTTGCTATTCTCCCTCATGTGTCACCTTTTCTCTTTTTTATTTAATCTTAAATTATATTTTTACATTCCTAATAGTCTACAATTTACTTCAGTTAGTAACTACCATGTCATCTTAAACAGAAAACTTATTTCTTCTATTTGTACTCCTTAACTTTAAGATAAAATTCTTCATCACCTATGTATTGTTTTTGCTGAGCTCACAAACTAAGCAAAATAAACTGCTCAGGAATTTCTCCTCTTAAACACTCATTCACCTGGGACAATGGTGAAATCAATCCTGTTTTGTATAGAACAAACAGAGAACTTGAACATATGGTAAAACTCCTGAGATATAAAGTTAATTCACTAACCTACTGCTTCAAATAGCAACTATTTTTGTATTTCATTCATTTGCATTATGCTCTCCTGTTAAGGAGAATCCATTGTAGAGGAAGTTGTACCTGAAGACATTTGAATATACATATGCATTCTTTTCTCATCCTTACCTATCTATAGGACTGTTCATAACTGAAAGTCACAGTAATTCTTTTCCAAATGGAGAATATATGTAAATGTACTTCAAAGACTGAATTGCTATAAAAAAAAGGCTAGAGCAGTCATCATCTATAGCTGTCTGTATATGAGCTGGGAGACTGCTCTGACATACTAATTGCTGTGCTTCAGCCAGGTTCTTATGCATCAGTGTCCCCATGCTTAGGGTTCAAATTACACTTTGACTCTTGGGGAGGGATCTGCAAAAAAAAAAAAAAAAAAAAAAGAAGAAAAAAAGCTGCCCATCACAATGCCATAAGAAAATCAGAAATCCCCTCCTAAGTTGTGATTTTCAAATCTTATAGGGGGGCTCTCATCTCGGGGGGGAGAGGGGGGCGGAGAGGGGAGACTCAGCCTTGAGCCTTCTAATCCTTTGAATTAAGGATTCAAAATGGCAACAGGGGTGCTTTAACTAAATCCCGTTCAACAAGCTTTAAATAGTGCCCCTGCTGCCATTTTGAAGTGCGGGGACACTGATGCACAAGATGCTCCAGGTGCTTTAATTAGAATGGCTCTTGCAGATGCTCTAATTAAAGTGTCCTTTCCCCACCCCTGGAACATATGTAAAAATGTCCTATGGTACCACATTCACTGGCTTTTCAATCTGAAACTTTACATAGGAAAATATTAAAATAGGCACCATTTATAGTGAACATACTTGCTTCAATAAAAAAAAGTTTATTTTATGAAAAATAAAGACTTTTTTCATTTAAAAAATATAAATACATTGTTCAAGCATATTGTGTGAGTGTCCCATTATTTCTCTGGCTTTGTTTTTTTTTTTCTTTTTTAATACATGAAAGTAACTATAGAGTTTTAAGAGTGCAAATACTTTCCGTGAAACAAGATTTTTTTTAATATTGTATCACAGCTATTAATTTACCAGTAACCTATGATCACATTACTCTTTCTAGATTATGTTAAGGATATGCTGTGAGAGAGAAAAGGGATCTTTCATCTGCCAAGGGCACAGTGAGCATACTAATATCCTATCCTTGGATACAAGCCACTCTTGGTTTAGAGACTTAACAAATCAAATCTGCAATGAATAGTCAATTTGGAAAGACAAGTAATTTTTTTTTCTCCCTGAAATTCTGTTTAGAATTTAAGATGGTAGCCTTAACATGTGTTATCTATATGTTTTGTTTGCTGGAATATGTGTTATTATATTAAGAGACAATTATATCTGTTTTATCTGTCAGTGGCTGAAGGAGTTAATGATGAATATGGTATTATTATGTGGGATTTTTACTTGTTATATTATGCATGATTTTGTACTCTTTGGTAAACAAAGGGGTTAAACCTAATGGACTAAGGAACACAAATATTTTACCATTCAAATTTATAATAACAAGTTTTTCTGTTAAACACAGTAGTTCAAATGAACTGCTTGTAGTTGCCTTTCAAAAAAGTACCATATTCACCTGTTTGAAATGGGGAAGGAAAATATGGTAACTTGAAATAGAAAATAAGTTAATTCCTTCCTATAACTTGCATTCCATGATTACTGTTCAGGTATGAGGCTGAGAAGTGTAAAAGTGAGAAACAGAGAATAAAGTCCAATATATTTGGAACAGTATAATGCAGTATTTACTAGGGAGTAAAAACACATCCAGGCTCTGTTGTTGTTTATTTACACTCCTAATCACAGTAAGTATTACAGGGACCTCCACAACAAAATGTTGTCAATAGTTAAGGAGTTAAGTAATTAATTGAAATGTCTTACTGCATGTTGCTGAAAATATTTGCTTTAGGCAAGCCCATTTATAAAACATCTCTTTACAAAATGTGGAAAAAGGACAAAGACATGTCACTTCTTTTTGGTGTTATGTAGAAAAATGCATTGAGATGAAAAAGGATAAAGAGCTTCTTTTTTTTTTTTCTTTCATTGTTATTTGTAAACCCTGATTTTGATTCCATTACAATTAAGTGTAAAAAAAGTAGGGTTTTATACTATGAGAATCCTACTAATACCTTACCAAATGAATATTTAAGGTAGACAAGGTTTTTTGGGTAAATCTGGTATCTTCTATTAGACCAACTCAAATGGCTGGAAAAAAAACCTTCTTTGCAAGCTTTTGAGTATAAATAGCCTTCATCAGGCTGAGGAAGCATCTGCAGTTGGTATGTGCTCTTCCTGGATGGAATGAATAGTAAAGAAATCAGAGGCTGGGCTGCATGCATGCAAATAGCCAGTCAGTGAAAGTGTGGGTTGTGGAGTCAGTGGGTGAGAGACAAGATAAGAGATGAACAACAACCTCAATTTTAATAACCAGCACTTGCTGTAGACCCTGGGCACAGCTATGAGCACTGAATGGCCCTACAGTATGTCAACCTTTTTTGAGCCACCTGGAAAAAGAATTTCTCATGAACTGCACCATCAAACCTTTACTATGCTTAAGATATCTCAATGACATCTTTATTATTTGGACTGAAAATCTGCAATCTCTGATTAAATTCCATCAGAAATTCACCAATTATCACCCCTCCATTTGTCTATCTCGTAAATACTCCAGCACCAACCTCTTCCATTTAGACTATCCAGAATGGTAAAATACAGACCATGATATACAAAAAACCCACAGATCAACATACATATCTGCACAGAACCAGCAATCACCCCAAATGCACCAAGAAAGCTGTAATATACAGCCAAGCCCTCAGATACCACCAAATTTATAGTGAGGGAGAACACCTGTAATTGCCACATCACAAATCTCCAAAAGGTTCTCAGTCAGCAAGAACACTCCTCCAGAGAGAGATCACACTTTTGAAAGAGCCACCCAGATACCATGTGAAGAACTGCTGCAGTATAGAAGGAAATCACTCATGAATTGCACACTGGTAGTAATGACATCATCCCTCCCTTGAACCTATATGGAAAACCCTCAAACAGTTGCAACCCATACCAGAAGAAGACCCGTTCTTAAAGATCTTCCCAGAACCATCCATCCTAGACTTCAAACAGCCACCAAACCTTGCTAACCTCATCATCAGAAGCAAACTTCCTATAGCCCAAAACACACTGAATGGATCCAGACCATGTCAGGACAAGAGATATAAAACCTGCCAACATATCTCCACCACACCCACAATTACTACACCCCACCACAGAACCATCATCATTTCTGGATCTTATAGATGCACCTCCAGAAGTATAATCTATCTCATCCAGTGCACCAAATGCCCTGATGGAAAATACATAGGAAAGACCAAACAACATCTGCACACTGGAATAAACACATACCAGAAATGTATCAAATACAACAATATCCATATACCTGTGGGGACACACTTATCACAAGAAAAACACTTTATCCAATCTCTGTTCTAATCCTCAAAGGGAATTTATAAAACACCTTTTACCGACACACCTATGAATTTCACTTTATCAGTCTCCTGGATACAAAAGATCATGGAGTAAATATAGACATTGGATCTATGACACATTGTAACCTGCCTAAGATCTGACTCCCCTAGTACCTCTCCACTATTTACCAGTTATATTCATTGGTCTCCTCCCTCCCCCCCATCTCTCACCCACTGACTCTTCAATTTACATCTTCACTGACTGGCTTTCTTGCATACATACTAGCATCTGGCTTCTTACTATTTACTCCATCTAGGAAGGGCACACACCAACTGCAGATGTTTCCTTAGTCTGAAGAAGGACATTTATACCCAAAAGCTTGCAAAGAAGGATTGTTTTCCAACTATACAAGTTGGTCTAATAAGGTATCAGATTTAGCCAAAGAACCTTGTTTGCTTATGTCCTTAGACCAACACAGCTTCAAGCTATACCCCTATATATTTAAGGGCTAGCACCCTATTTATTTCCTGTAAGTGTATAAACTAAACCTTGCCTTTATGTGGAAGGCATTACCCACCTTACCACCCTAAAAGTTTCAGGATATTTAAAAAGGTTTGCCATACCTTGTCTATGATCACCTGTCTTAAAGTAAACCAGGTGATCATAGACTTTGAGCAGCATATACTGCCATTTGCTGGTGTCAGGAGCCAGGCAGGGAACACAGTTTCATTATCTCAGGTTGTGGATATGAGCAAGTGGTATTGGGAGCTAGCTAGTGGTCCATGGGAGGGTTTGGTAGTTCCAGGAGTGGTGGAGAATGGAATTAAGTGGGTTGATGGGTTTGCAGGTGGGGGGAGGGTGCTAGGTACATGGATGGGTTGTCTGTCATGGAGCTAAATGTAGCTCAGTTTGGGTTGGGGGTAGGAAGAGCACAGCCCCAGGGATAGAGCCAGAAAGTAGGCCCCCCCAGCCCTAGGTCTGTGCTCTGAATGAGTGCAGGCATTTAAAAGATTGGGTTAATCTATTCCTGATCATTTTTGGTCTGGTTATAAACCACCTGAACACCTGCACAGATGGACATTTGATAGATCTACCATAAGTCAATCTGAACGCAATGTCTATATGGACCCTCAGGATCCATCTAATTAATTGTAACCAACTTGTATCAGAACTATAAACAGAAATGTGCTGAGGTACCACCAGTTAGTGTATCTAGATGATGATTGACCCTACATCCAAACTTTCTTAACAACAAGGCCTTTTTTTTAATTAAACATTTTCCTGAGGGCTTTTTTAATGAAACATCATTTTTTTTTCATTTTGGTTTTCCACTTATAAATGAGACAAAGCTTGATATTACTTATGAGCTGTAGGAAAAATACCAAAAATTAATATATACTTCCTATAGTTTGACTAGATGATGTTTCTACTTGTGTTCTCATAGCCTTCTACTCCACCATTAGCTAGATACACCTCTATATAGTAATTGTCTTTAAAATTGAGCCAAGGTACCAGAGAGATGTCATCTAAGCCCAAAGAAAAAAATTGCGTGTGAGAAGAAGGGAGGTAGGGAGACTCAAGTTATGTATGTTGACAGGTTTCCATTCTTGTTTCTGTTCCTTACCCTCTTAGTAGGGTGACCATGTGTCTCAGATTGGCCAGGACAGTCCCAGATCTCAGAGGTCCATCCCAACTGACTTGTGAAAATTAAAATGACCATACTGGGCATCAGAGGCAGAATAGCAGGAGCTGTGAAATAGGAAGCCCTACAAACAGGAAAAAATGCTCTGGAATAGGTTGGCTTGATTAATGGAATGACCATTAACACTAATTTTTAACATCACAGGCATTAACATAGACCATTGTCTCCCTGCAGCCACGGAAGGGGGGTGGAAGAGAACTGTCCTGCATTTTGCATTAACCCATAAAGTGACCCTATCTGTTAGCATGCTTTTCTCTCTGGGCGCACCTACACAAAATGTTTACTGCCATTGTATTAATTAGTTCTACAGTAGCATTTATGTGTTCAGGGCTATTAGGCTGGAGTAAACTAAAAATTCCACAGCAGAGTAATACTTGAAAATACAAGTACTATCCTGCTGCAGAGTTTTTTTTACTTGGCAGCAGAACGCATTTAGATGCTGACAAGGCTGGTTGGGGCGTAAGGGTATTTCAGTGTGGGGGCTCTCTACCTGCTAGGTCTATACTGGAGCACCCTCATGCCCAGCAAGCCCCTGTGCAGCATATTGCTCCAGGTTGGAGCAGCCCCAGGCTTACAAGCTGACTCCCATGGGCCCCTTGTCATTTGGAACTACTTTTTCTCAGCTCGTTGTGCTATGGTCTTGGATGCACATGTAAATGTGGTATCTGAGAGCAATAAACTCTGGTGCAACATGTGTTAGAGATTTTTGCATTGCATTAATATGCAAGTGTAGGCATACCCTCTGTCTTGCAGCTTCTGTTTATCTCCTTAGTTCTGTTCCAAACATGAGCAGTGAAACTGTTGAAACCAATATATCCTTTGACAATCTGTCTCATGACTCAGATGCATCTGTTATGGGTTAGAGAAGGGGTGTGTCAGGGCACAAGCCTGGGAAGTCCAAGAACTGAGGGTCTAGGCACAGTGCAGGCTAGGCAAAGTTTCAGGAAGGAGATAGGCAAGGGTCCAAGGCAGAAGCTAGATGAAAGTTCAGATTGGGCAATGGTACAGGCTGGAACTGGGGTTAATGTCCAAGGTAGGAGCTGGGTACAAAAGTGTGGGCTGGGAAAGGATGTAGGTTCAGGCAAGAAGTCTGGTTCACTATCTCAATTTGATTTGGCCAAATTCAAATCTGAAGATTTGATGCAGACTCAGAGAATCAACAATTCGGCCATAGACACAGCTTCAAATGTTTTTTTTTTTTTTTCTACATACCTGGAGGTACCAGAAGCAGATCGTGAATGCTGAGATGCTGGGGTGGATGGAGGATCCCACAGGAGTGCAGCTTCCCCCTCCCCAGCTCAGCAATCAACCACAGAGGGAATCTGGGTTCCCTCCCCTGCCCCCAGACCCAGAAGAAACCAGTCGCTGAACTGGGGAAAAGGGGAGTCCCCTGCGTGATGTACAGTGGACCTGGAAGTTGACTAGAAGTGTTCCTGGAACGCTTCCAGGTCCACTGCTGACAGTGCTGGGACCTCCACCTACATTCCCATGGGATGCTCCATCCGCCCCAGTATCTCAGCTTTCACGAGTTGCCTGGTAACTTGAGGTATGTAGAAAAAAACATTTAAAGCTGGGTTGAATTATCATATCTCTCTGAATCAGTTCAGAGGGTTCTGATTCAATTTGAAGATTAAAGGGTCTCTTGATTTGAATTGGATTGAGAGGTTTGGCTGTCAAATCAGGCTGAATCTCCACTAAATCAAATCAGTGACTGAAGCTTCACACATCCCTAGTGTTTACCCATACATGAGCTTGCACACCACAGAGGCGGTCTCATTTTTTTAGGTGAACTGTGATGCCCAAAGGATGAAGGACTGACTACAAGAGAGACAATTTCATGATAGCAAAGTAATGGAGGCTGTGCAACAAGGACAAGGACTTCTATAATGCTAAGATGCATGCTCTTGGCCATTGATAGAAAAAGGCGGAAGGAGGAGACCATGGTAAAATACAGCTGTATGTTCAGCAACAATATACAGGTTGCGTGATTTTTTAATAATATTTGGCTGAGAAAAAATAGGAGAGATTGCTTTTTAACTGATCCTCGTGAAAGAGTGTACAGTTACAAGGATCACTCCTCATCAGAATGATCTGTCCAAAACTGCATATTATTAGAAGAGGATTCCTGTATGAAATAGCTTGTGATTCAATGAATTCTGCAAGCCATTATTATACTACATAAAGACCTATATATATTACAAAGATAAAGATGGTTTAAAAGACCTTTGTATATTTCTGCTAGGAAGGAATAAAATATCAGCAGTGAAAGTGATGAAATAAGGTCAAGCACTTGGCATGGGTGTCCATCAATGATAAAAGGTCCAAGGCCTTTCATGTAATGAAGTCATGGTAATTCAGGATATTTAATGGTACAACAGAAGCTCAGGTGCTTAGATATGTAAAGAAAGTAGTGATGGCTTTTTTTTTTAATTAGTAGTAGAAATAAATGCTGTAATTGCTGCTGAGGTTTCACATTTCAGTCATGTAAGCAGTTTTTCTACAGCTCTGATTAATAGACGTGTATACACCAAACATAGTTTATTCCCCCTGTTATAGTTAGAGTACAGCTTGTGCTTGAGTGGCAGCCAGCTATAGAGTTTAGGCAACATAGAAAACAGTGTGACACTATTATTTTTTATACAGGTTCTATAAAGCATAATTTGATCCAGAAAGTGATAGGGAACAAATAACCAAACAATGTACCTCATTGATACAGAGTTATAGTCAGTTAAAGACTTTGGCTTTTTAGAGATTGTTTCAATAGACAGAAAATAAAGTATATTTTACACTATTCAAAAAAATCACAAGAAAAATCTTAGAAGAGCTCAACTCCCATATATGGACCTAAAAATGGCTGACTTAAAAATAATAATAATAATTTTTAGTTTTTTAAAATGGAGTGCTGTCAACCCCCAATATGCTCTTAACCTCCAATATGCTTATACTAGAAATCTGATTTCATATCTGGTTGCTTTTAGGATGGAACAATCCCATGCACCAGTACAGGCTGGGGGCTAGGCAGCAGCTTTGTAGAAAAGGACCTGGGGGTTACAGTGAATAATAACTTGAATATGAGCCAGCAGTATGTCCTTATTGCCAGGAAGGCTATATGCACTATATGCTATAAGGCACTGGGCTGCATTGGTAAGTGTGTTGCCAGCAGGGCAAGGGAAGTGATTATTCCACTCTATTCAGCAATGGTGAGGCCACAGCTGGAGTACTGTGTTCAGTTTTGGGGCCCCCACTACAGAAAGGAAGTGGAAAAATTGGAGAGAGTCGAGTGGAGGACAATGAAAATGGTGAGTGGGCTGGGGCACATAACTTCTAAGGAGAGACTGAAGGAACTGGGCTTATTTAGTTTGGAGAAGAGAAGATTGAGAGGGGATTTAATAGCAGCTTTCAACTACCTGAAGTGGGGTTTAAAAGAGGATGGAGCTAAACTGTTCTTAGTGATGGCAGATGACAGAAGGAGCAAAGGAAGTTTAGGTTAGGTATTAGGGAGAATTTTCTCACTATGCAAAACACTGGAAGAGGAAAAACATCTTTGGAGGTTTTCAAGACCTGGCTAGACAAAGCTTTGAGTGGGATGAGCTACTCGAGTATGGTCATGATTTGAACGGGGGATTGGATTAGACAACCTTCTGAGCTCCCATCTGTCCCTAACTTGTTATGATTCTGTGATTCTAATGTGTCTGATTTATGGAGTCATTGAGAAATTATTTAGGACAACAGGAGCTATTTCTATAAAGAAGTATATTTAGGTGCCTAATGATTAATTTAAATGCCTAATTTAAGAAGAAAAAGATTGAATATGTTATCACAAGATCATAAGATCCTTTTTACATTGCAGCTGGTAACAAAAGTGTCATTGAAAGTATTTTTAAATCGAAGAGTGGACGGGGGTGTGTGCAGAGGTGCATTTTGACTCCTGGTTCACTCAGAGTTTAAAACTAACTGCTTAGCAGTGGGTAGCAGCATTTCTATTTGGGTAGCAATGGTACAGTCAAAGACTTTGTGGCTCATTGTAGTCAACCTGATTCCTTCTAATCTCTTCATTCCATAGGTGTTAATGACCCTCTCTCCTTTTTAATGACCTTGATAATTAGCTAATCAAGCTATTCTTTCTTCTGCAATTGGTGTCTGTTAGCTGCTCCTAGTAATGTAGTTCGTATTTCATGGCCCTGTACAATGTTTTTTTAACTTTAGATAAAAACATTAACTCAGTGGAAATAATTTTCAGTGAAGCATTAGACTCACTGTCAAGATTTCGGTTTAAACAACTGAAAAAGAAAGGTCCATTTAATTCTAAATGGCTTCAGGACTTAAAACCCCACACACATAACAGATTATTTTTGTTTAGTTTGTGTTGGTTTTTATGCTTAATCTACAACACTGCAAATCAATGCACATTCCAATTAATTAATATTTGTTTTTGCTCCAATCTTCAACTGAATAATATAGCTTTAGGCCAATAGAGTTTTAGTAAAGCTTCTAGGTTTATTTTAACTTGATAAAAATGTGATGATGCACTACACCATCTGCATCCCACCCCCTCTTCAAAATCCTAGATCTGCCCATGTATAAATCACATCTTTGGCATGTCTTGAAAGGAGCGCTGCTGGGCATATCCCATGTACATCCTCCCACTCACAAGTGCCAAACTTGAAAATGTGCCACTGAAACCAGGCAGATAATCTTGGAAAGATGCATCCCTAGAAAGGGACTACATTTCTGCTGCATTTCTGGATTTGACGCACAGAATCAGGGCACAGGTAGGCATGGCACATTCAGGAGTGTCCCTGCCAAGGGATGTCAGATATAGTCTTAGTTATCCTACTTCTTGGTTTCCAAAACAGTTATTGGTAGATACAATGTAACAATAGAACTTAAAATGTTTTGGAAGTTATTTCTATTTCTTTTTTTGGCAATGAGGTATCATGCTTTGGAAACATTATTTTCTGCCAGTACTTGGCAATTGGTATGCTGTATTCAAACAAAGGTTATGGGAAATGCTGTATGTTAACCGAAAAAAAAAAAATTCCCACATTATTTTAAGCTTCCTGTTTCTGTCCTGTCCTTCACACATTTAAAAATCCTCCACAGGTTAAGAGCTTTGAAGCAATGAAATTGCAATGAAACAAATGGGACTTCTTTACAACATCTAACACAATGGAATGCAAGATGAAACATCTCTATTAGTCTGAAGGGTTTTTTTAAACTTTTAAATCCATAAAACATTCTTAAAGAGGCTTAACAGCAACAGTAATGCACGCTGCGTATTTAGGGATTTTATAGCTCTCTAAAAGGCTTCTTGAAGTATTTGTGTCAATTATGAATATCTTCATAGAACCATAGGGTTTCAACTGTGGTCATATTTCACCTTTTGTACCCTGCACAAATAAAGACTAAGCTACTCCTAAACTGTCCCAGACAAATCCTTATCTGGCCTCTTCTTGAAAACCTCCAACAAAGAAGATGCCACCACTTCTCTGCCAATCTTGGTCCATTGCCCGATAGCTTTTGTCATTGGGAAGAATTTTTTTCTGGGATTTAAATGTCTTCTCTGCTGCAGTTTAAGCATTACCCTCTGTGGCAAGGAGAAACAGTTGTTTTCCCCCATTTTATGGCATCCTATCAACTAGATGAAAGCTGATATAACGTCACTTTTAAATCTCCTCTTTTCTACATGAAACGTGATTCTTTCACGCTTTCTCTGTCTCATTTTATCTTGTTAAAATATCTATGTTCATTTGAATGGAACTCTTACTGACATAGAAAAAAAAGTTTTGCTTGGGTTTTTTAATTTTTATTTATTTCATACATCTTGTCCAGCTTTGGTCACTAATATAATTAGTTTCTTGGAATGCAGATTATCTCAGTGGGAAATGATCCTCAGAACTACATTTTGAAATTCATAGATTATATTAATATTGAAAACCTATACATCTGAAACAGAAATTGTCCTTGTATAGCAATAGAAAGGGAATGAGCCTTTGTTTATCCATGGAAGGAAGTTTCTTTTTATTTTTTTAATTTTATTTTCATTGGTTTCCCTTGGATAAAACAATACTTTAAGAACATTTGATGGAAATAAAATATTTTTTTTCTCCTTGACACAATGCTTATGTTTTCAGATTGAAGTGAAAAGTTTCAAAATAGAGAAACAAATTATGCTTCTCCCTCATGTTTTGTGTGAAACTCCTCTGACACTGTAAACATAACAGCAGCACTAAGTTACTTCAATAATCTGTGTTGTTTGAAGAAACCTCATTAGCACCTTGTAAATTGTAACATTGCCAGTGTTGTAACTTAATTTCTAGAAGAGCCATCATAGCACAAAAACAAATCCCTTGTGCAATAATGAAGTGAAAGATTCTTTGAATATTTTGAACTATGAGAGTTCTACGTATATTCTCAAGATGAAATGTAGGGCTTTAACATTTATTGAGATATATAATAATTTTATATGAATAATCCAAAGGCTATAAGGTCTTTCAAGGCAGGAAATAGAGGTGTAGGCACTGTAGCCTTGTTTAATGGGACAGATGGTGGGTGGACCACTTAGAATTCCACTTGTCCCCCCTCTCGTCAGCAAAGTGCTTTCTCTCTTTGGTTCAGAGCCACCTCATTGCTTTACTTAATCTAACATAATAGAAGGAGTGGAAATCATTTATAGAAGACTTTCATTTATAGAATGAAGTTTTTTATACCAGAGAATAAATACCTCTGCTTTATTTTTCTACTTATAATTAAATGAATTTAGGGGCCAGTTCTGATACATGAATAGATCATATCCATCTAACATTAACATTAAACTATTTATATACTTCTTGCAATTTTTTGGTTATTTTCGTGCGACTCGCATTATGACCATTGCTCAGATTTTTTCTGAGATGCTGACAACCAAAAAAAAAAAAGAGTTCAGTTACACATTATATAATATTTAGATGTAAAAATTTAAATTATTTATGAAACTCATGAAATGACCATTTGTATCTTGTGAGTTATTCCCTTAAGTTTGCTTCCTATTTCAGGCTGAAAGGAAGTATAACCACCAGTTTCTGTTGTAGTATTAAATACCATGCATCACTAGTAGGCAGAATAGTTAATGGATGATGCATTACATTGGGAGTCAGAAGAGCTGAGTCCCGATCTTAGCTCTTGACCCTCTGAGTGACCTAGTATGAGGTACTTCATATTTCTTTTCTTAGCTAGATTAATGGTGTTCTAGTTAGACTGGCATCCTTAAGGACAGAGCTGAAATGTCCCATAGTAGAATGGAATCCCACTAGTTGTTACATATGCCGTGTCATTTTTTGGAGGGGGTCAGTTTGCTACATGCAACTCTACTATAAATAGTAGTGTAATTCCAGTAATCTGCTTGACATAAGGAATAATAAATCCTTAAGTGAAAAACTGTTGGTTTTGAAGTGTTTTTTCTAAGTGAAGAAGTGTTTGTTTGTAAGCATTTGTTTTTTCTTATATATATATCACAGCTTAAAATAATAACAAAACAAATTTTATGTTGCAAGAAACTACATTTTTTTTCATTTACAAAGATTGATAATATCTCTGCACACCTTTTCCCTCTAAGATTTTATACCCACAGTTCCTTTAGATAAAGATGCTACTTTCCCACCTAAAGAAAATGCTTGACTTCACTAACTATACTTTGCTTTGATCTGGACACCATAATTCCCTGTCCTAGTAAGATTATTCATTTGAAAATGCACATGTTTCTTAACTGTGGTCTAAATGCTACACACTAACTCAAATCAAGAATAATTATTTTGTTAGAAGTGTGTGTTTTACAACTGTAAGAAATGTTCAATATTATTTGAACTCTTGTTAATTGAAACCTACTGTTGTCTACTGAGTAGGTAAATCATCCCAACATTGAGTGAAGCTTCAAATGGAACATCATCCCTCTAGCTAGCATTTACTATACAGGATTGAGCTGTAAATCTTGTGAAGCTTAATTACATTGGATCCATGCACTTCTGCAGCTTAATGTTAGAGCTTCTAAATATAAGGTGAGGTATGTCAAAGACCAAGCTGTATGTAATTCCCAGAGTTCTCTGGGCCATCTTCAATCACTGGAACCTTAGCTAAGCATAAATGTTCTTTTCCAGGAAGTAAGTTAGTCAGGATAGTGTTGTATACTTTATTCTTTTCCTATAAGGTTTAATGTAAAGCTTTGATGGCTGTTTAATTATTTTCTTCTGTGTTGAGCATATATGTGACCATTATAATTATTTTGTTTGTAGTGGTAACTATTAAGAGAATGAATAAATTGAGCATAAAATGCCTAGATTTTTAAAAAGTTTGATATGTGAAAATAATATAGAAAAAAAGCTGAAAAAATGCAATAAAAAGGGGGTGGGGGGAAAGAATGGTAAATATTATTTTTAATGACTGGAGACTGGCACTGAATTTTTTGGAGGATTTTTTTAAAGCCTTTATCAACATAAACAGCTTGGATGAAAGGAAATAAGTAACCTGTCTAAATGTGCTGATGGTATCAAAATATGTGCCAGTGCAAATTGAGTTACAGATGTTGCAGTAATTCTAAAGTAATTCACATGGGCTGTGTTTATGATTAATAAAGAAAGAGCCCTTACAACTCAGCAGTGCACTCAGAGGTGTTTTATTATTAAATCATAGCCATGCCATTTGTGAAATGTTTATATAACTGTTGGGCAAACAGTCCTAATCTTTTCTGCACCGAATCTGGTCTAAACACTTGTCCATATTGAATAGAAGATTTGCTATTGAATTGAGACAGGATTTCACTATCTCTCTCTCTGAACTATTCCACCAGTTTTTGGATGTCTAATTAATCTATTCAGGTTTTTCTCTCTTTCTCTCTCCTCATACCACTTTACTATATATCAGAAGAGGCAAGAATTCTTGTGGATATCTTTTATTGGATTAACTGCATGCTTGGGATAGACAAAGACAAGCTTTTGGGTATCACAATACCTTTCCTCGGGCCTCTGAGAGAGAAGATGACCCAGCACAGCTAAGCAGAAATTAGAGCAAAAGCTTGTGTAAAACTCTGTATGTGAATAAAAACAGGATGTAAGAGAAATTATCAGGTAGCCAACAGGAAGGATAGATACAATAAAAAACCTGGTAATGGAAGAACAAGACAGTTTCAGGATCATTATCACCTGTGAAGCGCAGATATTAGTGAGTATCAGGTAGATTATAATGGACCATGATGTTGTTCTCTATGTTAAGTACTCAGTACTTAATGTTCAATAGGTTAATGGATTTCTGTTGCTATGGTTGTATTACAAAGACGTTGGGTATATTTACATATACATCTATTCACATCTGCATATATTGCATACTTATTATTTATTCTGATCTGGGCCTTTATATTGTAATGCCTTTCTTTTTTTTGATTATTTTATATTGATTTAAACATTGGGTTGTTTAAATTGAAAACAAGTATTATGTCTTTAAAAGAGGGCTGAGAAAGAAACTTGGCATGGAAATTTGACATACCAGCAGTGGAGGAGGAGGAAAGGGACTAAAATACACCCTAAGACATTTACAGATACAAACAGAAGTAGAGAGAGCTCATTTAAATGGAGAGAATGGAGGAAAGCTGCACTGGAGATCTTGTAGACCTATATTATGTACTGAAGCATATGTTGTAAAATGGACCTATTATGGATGATGCGGCAGTTTGACCACATCAGTAAATTACTTTTGATTTTGAGTCTCTTCTAATGCATCCATATATTCACCTATTAAGAGGGCATGAAGCAGGTGGTAAATGATATGACTTATGAGGATTTATACACTTGGAAAAATGTGGAATGGTACTTTATTAAATCAAAAGGTAAAAGAAGTTAGTTTTCTTTTTAAAATAAGATTGGTAGTTAAGCACAGCTATTGCATTTATTCAATTGTTAATATCTGATCCCAGATACCGCTTTGCAGAGTAGTTCTTTAGTTCTGTCTCTTTCATATTCTTTCACTAAAAAGAATGTATCCAGTCAATAGAAGAAATCTTTCAGTATAACGGAGTCTAATGGTGCATTGACTCCTATGAACCTATGGTTTAAGAGACATTGTTGAGGGAAAGCGACGTGATTTTAGTTCTTAATTATAAATATAGATCCTGGGTTACTGTATCAACCAGGGGATGTTAGAAGCCAATGTAGTTTAGTGAAGACTTTTGCTTCCTCTTTTTATCCTGAGGGGACAAATCTAGAAAAAAGTAAAGCTGCTCAAAGATCGCTTTTGTCCTCCAGCATAAGCTGCATTGTGCATTCTTCAGCCAGAATTAGAGTTGTAGGTCAAGGAGTATATATATTTTTTTTCTTTTTTAAAATTAAATAATAACAGTCTTTCTTTAGAGTCAAATGAGAGATCTTATTCCATGATTGTTGTTGAATTTAAAGTGTATTCATAAATTGTTGCAATTGCAGCTGGTTAAGAAATGTGTATGCATGTGTATTGGGGTGGTGGGGCGGGTTGTTTTCTACTTTTATATCTCTTCCATGAGCTTTATGGACCTAAAGCATATGCTAACAGTTCATGATCTTTTAAGGTGCTGGAATAGCTAACAGGTTTCCTCAGTACAGCTGACCTGTTTCCAAAGACTTAGCCCTTTCACATGTGTTTGTACCAAAAATGCTACAGTGCCGGGCACACTTTTTTTTTTTGTTCCCTTGGTAATTGTATGATGCTTTCAAAAGACGATATATAAAATGCACAAATGCACATTTTATTTAGTTCAATGTAAAAGAAAAACCTGTATTAGCTAGTCCTTAGTCAACTATTTTTAATGTCATATTCAGTTGATTTGTTCCCTGACATAAGTAACAGAGCATTATAGCTTAATATAGCACTCTTAAGGTCTTATGAAAGATGAAATCAGTGGCAGTGGTGACCCATCACAGACTAGGATGATGGCCCCAGGGGTCAAGTAAAGGGTTGCAAATAAGACTCTTGATGGCTAACAAGGCTGATTCTAAATCTGCAGACTCTCTGGGAGATGCCACAGGTAGTGGTTTAAAGGGAGGGTTGAACTGTGAATCTCTTGGTCTTGTTATTTTTCCTTCCACTTGCATCATTTTTTTTGCCTCCAGGGCAAATCGGTTTTCCTTAAAGATGTGCCTTCTCTCACAAGGTGTTGCCATGTAGCCTAGTTCTAGGCTATATTTTCCCAATTTGTGATGTCAATGCCACACTTAATGTTTGTCTTGAGAGTGTCCTTGAAGCATTTTCTCTGGTTGCTACATGTCTTTGGTTCTTGGCTGAGATGGAAGCATATCAGTTGTTTTGTTGAATGTACATCACAATGCCCTGTCCACTACAGATGATACTGAATAATCAACATTTCTGTGCTGGTGGTGTTAGAATCAGTAAGGACACTGGCATTTATGCAATAATCCTCCTACTTTATCAAAGATCTTCTGGAGATAGCGCTGGCGAAGGTGGTCCAGGCTTTTCAGGTGGTCCCTGTTGGTCAACCAAGCTTTAGAGTCATAGAGAAGAATTGGGATTATTACAGCCTTATATAATAAAAGTGTTGTTTGAGCCCTGATATTGTGATCAGTGAATATACAATGATATAGTCTTCCAAATGCAGACCTGGCATGTCAGATCCTATACTGAAACCCCTCATCAAAATTGGCCTTCTTTAAGAGAGAGCTGCCAAGGTATGCAAAGTGTTCAGCATTCCCGAGCTCCTGTCCATCAATGAGGATCTTTGCTAGGGGAGTTAATTGACCCAGAGAAGGCTAGTGAACCACCTTTTTCTTTTTTGAAGTTGGGGTTCAGTTCCTGTCACTGATTATACTTGAGAGAAGCAGTTAAGGACCATTTGTTTAATGAACGCACAATCATCGGCATACTGGGGTTCCATAATCAAGTCGAAAGTAACTTTCATTTTAGCATGGAGGCTGAAGAGATTAAAAAGGTTCCTGTCTATTCCATACCCAATGCTGATGCCATATGGCAGATTGTTGTGGGTGAATATCTTGAAGACCACAAGTAAGATGGAAAACAAAATTGGTGCAATCATGCAGCCATGTTTGATGCCAGTTAGAATGGCAAAGGGCTCTATAGTAGAGCTGCTGCATTGGATGGAGGCAGGCCTCTGGTCATGAAGGAGTCTTAGGATGGTCATAAATTTATCTGAGCAGCCAAACTTTGTTAAAATCTTCCATATAGCCTCATGATTAACAGAGTTGAAGGCTTTTGTAAAATCTATAAAGGCTGTATACTGGTTCTGGCATTGTTCTTGGTATTTTTTCTGGATCTGCTGGGCTGCAAAAATCACGTCCATGGTGTCTCTCAATGGTCTGAAGTCACAGTGAGACTCAGGAAGGATTTCCTCTGCAAGAGGGAGAAGTTGGTTTATCAAAATTAAAGTGATAATCATCCCAGTAATGGAGAGGAAGGTGATACGTCAGTAGCTTCCACGGTCAGACTTATCTCCCTTTTTAATGATGACAGTATTGGCCTTCCTTGTATCAGTGGGAATTTCCTTAGTATTGTAGATTTTAATAAACAGCATGTGGAGCTTGTTTCCCCATAGTTTCCCCACTAACTGTGAAGACCTCAGATGGTATGCCATTAGGGCTAGATGCTTTGTTAGTCTTCATCTGTCTTATCACATGATAGACATCTTCATAGGTTGATCGACTGGCAAGTGCTTCCCTTACTGAATCATATAATCATAGAAAATTAGGGTTGGAAGTTCCTAAGGAAGATGTCTAGTCCAATCCCCCAGCTCAAAGCAGGACTGTCCCCAACTATATCATTCCAGGCTGGGCTTTCTTAAGGAGGGTCTTAAAAGCCTCCAAGGATGAATATTCCACCACCTCTCTAGCTAACCTGTTTCAGTGCTTCAACACCCTCCTAGTGAGAGAGCTTTTCCTAATATCCAACGTAAACCTCCTTTGTTGTAACTTGAGATAACCTCTGTTATCTCTCACCACTGAGAATAGTCTAACTCCATCCTCTTTGGAACCACCCTTTAGGAAATTCTATTCCATTTCAGAGGAAAGGCAGCAAGAGGGCACAGCAGCCTCCCTGGCTCTCCAGGGATGTAGCAGACCTCCTGAGGCTAAAAAGAAAGGCCTACAAAGGATGGAGGATGGGATTCACTTCCAAGAAGGAATATTCTACACTGGTCCGGTCCTGTAGGAAACAAACCAGGAAAGCCAAGGCTGCAACTGATCTCCAACTAGCTTTGAGTATCAAGGACAATAAAAAGTCTTTTTTCAGATATATGGGGAGCCAGAGGAAAAACAAGGGCAACATTGGATCCCTGCTACACCAGGTGGGACAACTGACAACTTACGGCCAGGAAAAAACAACTTATTAAATGAGTACTTTGCATCGGTCTTTCATCAGCCCCATGGGATGCTGCTGCCTACTATGGGACAGGGAGGTCCAGGTGAGGGAGATCCCCTGCCCTCTGTCAATGCTGATCTCATGCAGGAACACCTTAAGAGGCTGGATACCTTCAAGTCAGCTGTCCCTGACAATCTATACCCCAGGGTACTCAAGGGGTTGGTGAGCATCATAGCCCATCCTCTAGCATTGATCTTTGAGAAGTCCTGGAGCTCTGGTGTAGTGCCTGAAGACTGGAAGAAGGCCAATGTGGTTCCTATCTTCAAGAAAGGGAGGAAAGTGGATTCGGCAAACTATAAGCCTATCAGCCTGACCTCTATCCCGGGGAAGGTATTAGAAAATTTTATTAAAGAGGTCATCCTTAATGGGCTGGTCAACGCCAACATCCTGAGGGATAACCAGCATGGGTTTGTTGCAGGTGGGTCTTGCTTGACCAATCTCATTTCCTTTTATGACGAATTGACCTATCACCTGGACAAGGGAGAAGAGATTCATGCCATATATCTTGACTTCAAAAAAGCCTTCGATCTGGTATTCCATGATCACCTCTTGGAAAACTGGCCAACTGTGGCCTTGGGTCCACTATGATCCGCTGGCTGGGAAGTTAGCTCCATGGTCAGACCCAGAGGATGGTAATTGATGGAAGTCAATTGTCATGGTGGCTTGTGACCAGTGGGGTCTCCCAAGGCTCTGTCCTTGGACCCATATTGTTCAACATCTTCATTAAAGATGTGGACATTGGAGTCAGAAGTGGACTGGCCAACTTTACCGATGATGCCAAACTTTGGAGCAAAGCATTCACACTGAAGACAGGAGAGCAATCCAGGCTGACCTGGACAGGCTCAGCAAATGGGCAGATGAGAACTTGATGACATTTAACACTGAAAAATGCAAGTTTCTCCACCTTGAGAGGAAAAACCTGAAGCATCTTTATAGGCTCAACAGTGCTCCACTGGCTAGCACTGCAGAGGAAAGAGACTTGGGGGTCATCATTGAATAGAAGATGAACATGAGCTTTCAATGTGATGCTGCAGCTAGTAAAGTGACCAAAAAGCTGGCTTCCATCCATAGATGCTACTCAAGCAAATCCTGGGATGTCATTCTCCCCTTGTACTCATCCTTGGTGAGGCTGCATCTGGAGTACTGCATCCAGTTTTGGGCTCCACAATTCAAAAAGGTTGTGGAGAAGCTTGAGAGAGTCCAGAGAAGAGCCATGTGCATGATCAGAGGTCAGGAAAACAGACCTTACGATGACAGGCTGAGAGCCCTGGGGCTTTTTAGTCTGGAAAAGTGCAGTCTCAGGGGTGATCTGATGGCCACCTATAAGTTTATCAAGGGTGACTACCAGTATCTGGGGGAATGCTTGTTCACCAGAGTGCCCCAAGGGATTACAAGGTTGAACTGTTATAAACTTCTGCAAGACCGTTGCAGGCTGGACATAAGGAAGAATTTCTTTACTGTCCAAGCCCCCAAGGTCTGGAATAGCCTGCCATCAGAGGTGGTTCAAGCACCTACACTGAATGCCTTCATGATACAATCGGAAGCTTACCTTGCTGGGTCCCTACGACCTCAGCTGACTTCCTGCCCTTCAGGCACGGGTTTGGACTTAATGATCTTCCCTTCCAGCCCTAATGTCTATGAAATGTCTATGAAATAGTGCCCCAACCCCCTAACCATTTTTGTTGTCCTCTGATGGACATTTTCCATCTTGTCCACATCCTTTCTATAGTGGGGGCCCAAAACTGGACACAGATGTGGCCTCACCAGTGCAGAATAGAGTAGAATAATTAATTCCTTCAATCTGCTGTTAGTTATTCTACTAATGTAGACCAGTACACTGTTAGCCTTCTTGGTAACAAGGGTATAGTTCTGACTTATACCCATCTTATTGTCCACTGTAACCCCCAGGTCCTTTTCTGCAAAGCTCCTGCTTAGCCAATCATTCCTCAAGCTGTAGCAGTGCATGAAGCCTTCCATCCTAAATGTAGGACTTTGCTTTTGTCCTTGTTGAACCTCATGAGATTTATTTTGGCCCAATCCTTCAATTTGTTTAGGTCACTCTGAATCCCAGCCCTACACTCAAGTGGATGCTGTGGGATGGATTTGATAGTTTTATCAGTCACCACAGAATTTTGGTTCGGGTGTTTTTGGGCAGTGCTCCCCTCAGCGGGTTTTGATGGGCTAATTGTATTTGAGGAGTGTACTTCTGTCTTCAAATCTAAGTGGGATGAGTGCACAAAAATTTGGTCCATACACAGCCTTGATTGCACTAAAGAAGCTCCACATGCCTTGATTGTCAACAAATTACTGAACTTTTTTGCCTTCTCTTTCCACCATTTGTTCTTGATTTCTTTAAATCTCCCTCTGGGCTTCAGTTGTAAGCCATAAAAAAATGTCCTTATTCTGACTGGATGTAGGATGATTTAGCCAACAACTGAAAGCTTTCTTCTTCTGATCAAGAATGGCTTTTGTGGGGGCTGAGAATAGCCAGATGGGGCCGCACCGATGGAGTGGAATTAGGCACAGAAGCTTGTTGGTTGAATTCAAAAGAACTTTACTTACAAACTGCAGTACAGGGACTCGCATCGATGCAAGCAGTGTAGGTACACTCCGTACAAGTTGCGAAAAAGGAAAAGCAGAAACTGGGTGGCACACCAATGTTGTCCGAGCATGCAGGGCATGGGGTACATTGGGGTGAATGGCGACAGGAAGTCGTTGGTGGTTGATCAGGCCACCAAGTTTGCTCCGAGATACATGTGGAAGTCTCTTTCATTGTACATGCGGAGTTCTCCAACTTGGGCGGAAACTTGCCCTAACTTTTATACGGCTAGTGAGCCAATTGCCAGCTGCCAAGTAGGAATAATTTACGGTAAGCCAATCGGTAGCATGCATGCAAACAGTGCAGATGCAAGCTTTGGCAGGGACTGATCATTGCACCAAGGGTTTTTCTGTCGTATCAGGGAATTTTTTGCACCAGGTACTCGCATTGTGCTAAGAACTCTACTATATCAAGACATTTCTAATTACTGAGCTCAGACAGCTTTGATCCAAGTGTTTTTTGTTTTTTTTTATTAGACCAGTCCCAATGGCATTTTTTGATAATGCCAATTGATTCTGTGCAAGCCTCATGGATGGTTTCTTTTAGAGTCTGCCAATCTTTCTGAACACAAGTATTATTATTTTTAATCCTGTATTTGGAGGTCTTCACAAGGTCTAAGTCTGTGAAGGCATTTGCTGTTGTACTGTCTTTGAAAGCAACCCAAATCAGTATAATGCTTCAGTACAATTCTGATGGACATGGTTGATCTCACTAAATGATTTTCTTTCCAGCAGTCATTGGCTCCTTTCATAACACACGTAATATGGACACCTTTTAGATCATGTACTCTTACGATGATGTAGTTTAGGAGGTGTCATTATTCTGAGTGGGGATGTTCCATGTTTTGTACCTATCACATTGTCTCAAGATACTGTTAGAAATGACAAGGTCATGCTCTGCACATTTACCAAGTAAAAGGATGCCATTGGTATTGGTCTTGCCTACTCCTCCTTTCCCAGTGGTGCCCCTCCACATGTTAAAATCCTGTCCAACTCTTGCATTTAAGTCTCCAAGGAGGATAATCTTGTCCACTTTCAGGATGATAGTCAAGATTTCATCAAGGTCAGCATAAAACTCTTGCTTCTGTTTTTCCTCAGCATCAAATGTTGGGGTCTATGCACTGATGATGGTAGCAAACAAATTGTTGGTCAGTTGGATGCACTTGTTAATGCCAACCAGGAATTCAGTCATTTGGCTGACAATCTGATTCTTAATGGCAAAACTAATGCCACATATTCACCTATTGTTTACAGGTTTCCCTTTCCAGAAGAACATGTAGCTACCCATTCCTCTCTCAGTTGGCCTTCGTCTGCACATTTGGCTTCACTGAAAGCAGCAGTTTTGATGTAGTATAATAAACACCCTTGGGCAAGAGTAGCTGTTCTGTGTTCAGGTTGTTTGGGTCTTTTAATAAGGTTTGTTATACATCCCAGTATGCAAAAGACATTTTTGTTTTGTCCACAATTAGAGTGATCCCCCTGGAATCAGCTATCCAGTCAGGTAAGGTAAAGTGGGACAGCTTATATTTGGGGTACCTTTTCAAACCCCCTTCTCATGCGGGGTGAGAAGGGATCCTAAAAAGGACTGTTCAGTCACTATTGCAGCTGCATAATCATCCTCCTGTCCCACATCAAGGGAGAAGCGACCATCATGTGACCACTGCCTGTCTGTGGATCCATGACTAGGGACTCCTGGCAATTGCTTCATCTGTCCCCATCAACACTTGTCCATCACTGCAAGACTTTGTAGAAGCTATGCTTATTGGTATTGATTATTATAGGAGATGCTGGACCAGTGGTAGAAGCCTTTGCATGGATTGTTTTATGTGAGGAGGCTGTTGAACATCAGCAATTACATGGATCTTGGTGGAGAAGAAACCTATGTCCAGTGATAAGGAGATCCGAGACAACCGGGGTTACTCTTCTACTGCAGCATTCATCTGCCTTTGTAGCCACTGAGAAGTGTGCCTTCTGCATCTGCCTGCTCCACCATTGAAGTCTGTGTAGGTTGGACTGCTCTTCATCTGATATTTCATCTTTTACCTTTTCATCATGAGTGACCTACCGGTGTAGCAAAACCCCCAGTTTGTTTGTTTTTTCTTTTAAAATGCATCCCCTCCCCTTCCCCAACCATTTCTTTGTCTCCCCCTTTCTACATATAATTAAGATAGATAAGTACAAGTAAGCTAAGATGTATGATAAGACTTAACATTTTATTTTAGGTAGTAAGTTTTATTTCTCTCCTCTCTGCAAAGAAGTGCCCTGCTATTTCGATAAAGATATCCACTGTTTTATAAGTGATAATTATTACGTTTGTGTTGATTTTTTTTTTGGGGGGGGGGTTACTACTTTTATATTGTGTGATTACTGCTTTAGGCCTATATATGTAAGTTAGCATAAGTCATGTTAAGCTTCCATCTTGTAATGTCAAGCCTCCAACCTATCCCCATGCCCAGTTGTGTAACCTATGACTCAAACTACCCCTCCTATGTAACTTGGTTCTTGAATGAATGGGGGTGCTTTAGAAACAATGGCAGTATGTCTAAAAATAGCTTCTTCTGAATGACCAAACTATCAATGCCAATACCTGGACCAATGACCTAGCCCTTGGAACCACCCTCAGCATTCAAGACACAAAAGATGAGGCAACCCACCATTGTTCCAAGGCTGCACATGCTCAGTAAGAATACCTGGAGCCCTCTGGAACAGGACTGACTTTGCCTGGACAGGCCCTCCCCATAGGAGATCAGAGGTAGTCTGCCCAATAAAAAGGGGTAGTGAAGACTGACTCTTTGGGACTCTCCATCTGGGCCAGCACCATGCCATACCACCTATCCACCCAGAGACCCTGTTGGTGACCCTCCTCTGGACAATATCTGCTGGAGAAAGAATGTTTTCCATTCTGGATAGATAGCTATCATCCCTCACCCTCTTTTCAACCAAGGACTTGGACTCTGCTTCTCTTCCCTACCTGGACTCCAACCCTTCCACTGAGACTCTTCCTCCTGCTGCCACTGTGTGTGCTTGTGTGTATGTTTGTGCATGTGTGCATATGTGTTTGAACCAATAACTCCATGGGGCTGTGTAGTGTGTTGCCTGTTTAATAAACCTGTTATTTTAAAACTCTGAGTTGGGTTTTTGTTTGTTTCCGTACTATTTATTCCTTGCTACCACTTATCTGCATCCCCATCCCTCATCTGTCAGCCTCTGTTTCTGTCCCCAAGCTCCTAGGTTTCTGTCTGTCTCTCTTTCCTAGCTGTCTCCTCCTTGCCATCAGGTTTTCCCCCTTGCGCCAGTGACCTCAAGTAACCCTGGGGCCACTTGACTTTAAGTAACCCCAAGCCTCAGTTCCTCAGCCAGCTTCTCTGTAGTCCACTGGTTCAAATCCTGGTTCTGGAAATTTTTACTCCCTACATTTTAACTCTCTCTCGCCTTAACCTTGCTCCAAGTATCCCAGCCACCCCAAGCACACACATACATACCATACCATCCAAGTTAGGAACTTATCTGTGTGTACGTGTAGGTGGGTTGTATGTGTGTGAACTGGTGTGTGTGTGTGTCGCATTGTGTGCATGTTATATAAATTAGTGATCTGTGTATGTGTACTGAGTGTGCGGGTGTGGACGATTGATTTTTGTCTAACTTTTGGTTTATATTGTGTATGTGCTTGAATTGGTGATAGGTATGCATATGCCTAGGCTGGTTTGAATGTGCATGTGCCTAAGTTGTGGGGGAGAGTGTGTGCGTGTGTGCGCACACGCGTGCACACACCCAATTGATTTGTGTGTTTGTATATGTGCAATTGTGTCACACCCTCCTTTCTAGCAGTGCAGTATTGAAATCCTGAGAGTTGGCCTGACTTGACAGGACAACACCAGGAGTACAAACTTCCTGAATCATGGAGAAGCAGGGTTGGAAGGGACCTCCAGAGATCAGCTAATCCAAGCCCCTGCCTGAGGCAGGATCATCCCTGTCCAAACCATCCAATACAATCCATACTCTAAGCTCACAAAAAACTAGGTTTTATTTTAATACATCTTTTAAATACAAGCTATTCACAACAATTACATATGATGAAGAATTCACTGAATCCTCACCATAATGGTATATGCATTTCCCCCCTCTTTTTCCCTAGCAGTTACACTTTTCTATTAGTCTTCTTGGGAGAATGAAAAGAAACAAACTGCCTGTTTAAATGAAATAAATTATGTTTAATTAATGTGTTTTACTGTTTCTTAAGCAATTAGTTAATTGTCACAGAAACAGCTGGCTTCATTTTCTCTAACACCTACTCTTGTTTTATTGGTGTTGTAGATTTGTATGTATGTCTCTTTTGAGATGAGTGGAGAATGAAATGGTTTATGTGATGTGTTTGAATTCTGTAGTCTAGTTTTATTGATTATATTCAATGAATTAGATATGAGACATGAGGCCCAAAATTAAATGCCTGGAAGTCATTCAAAATGGGAAAGGAAGGAAAGCCCTGGCTCCTTGATAGCCTGTCTGGGGATGAGCTGTCAAGGAGCCCTGTGTGTTCCATGCCCTGAAAAATTCCTCCCCACATACAGACACATGACCAGTTAGCTGCTTGGCAGGAGACATGGCAATTAGTAGGAACCCACTCATTTAGTGGGAACCCTACTGGAATATGTTCCCTCTGTGGCAGAATGCCCCCCACATCCCCCTGCACTGCAAGTCAGTCTACAGTGTGGTGGGGGTAGGCTTGGGGAGCCTTGCTACTATAGCAGAATGCTCCCCATCTCTCTCCCTACTGCTTGGGCTGACCTGGAGCAGTGTAAATCAAGGCAGTCTTTGAGCCTTTTTGCCATGCAGCAGTACAAAGACCGAAGGCTATCCTACTGCAGTGGATTTTCACCACTGTAGAATGTGCCCCTTCCTCAATCCTCCTAACTAGCTGACTGATAAGATGTGGAGGGCGGGGAAAGAGGGCATTGTCCCAGGGCTAGAACCCATCCCAGGTTGTCTAGGGTAGTTGCTGCTTCTCAGCAGCTGCCAACACCACTTGACACCCTGCCTTCTTTCCAGGCAGGGGAGAGGACAGGCTGTCAATGAAGAGGTTTTCCTAAAGGCAGGAGTGTCCTAGGAGGCAACTTGTAGTATTGCCTGTGCAGCTCTCCAATTAGGTTGCAGGAATGCATATACACTACAGTTCTGAGGCTGTTTTTCTACCATTAAGAATTTCAGAGTAGTTCTTGCCAATAGAAATGAGTATCTTTCCATGCCCAAGGTTTAAACCTTGGCCCATGTCTCCAAGGCTGAAATTGGCCCTGAAGTGGAAGACAAGAGAACAAGTTTACCTGATTCTGTTAAACCTGAGAATGTTTTTGGTTTCATTGCTATCATTAGTAAGGGGAATTTTACATATCCCTGTAGAATATTAGCAACAGTTTATAACAAAAAAATAAATAAATAAAAAAGAAGCATGGAATGGCATTAGGAAACAACACTACTTTTAGGGATTAAATGAAAGAAATTTGCATTACATACTATGAGAAGCAGGGAAAATATTTTGTTAATATTTAC
Organism: Caiman crocodilus; assembly: GCA_030014935.1. Taxonomy (NCBI): domain Eukaryota; kingdom Metazoa; phylum Chordata; order Crocodylia; family Alligatoridae; genus Caiman; species Caiman crocodilus. Next base: position 40,820 of record JAGPOW010002483.1, on the reverse strand, counting down.
AATAGAAACCAAGTCATGAAGTTTTAAAGACACTTTTTTCCTATCTTGAGAAGTAAGTTACCAAAATACGATTTTGTTGACTGTTTATGTGACATTTAAGACATAGTATCAATACCAGGACAATTATATATATATATTTTTCATGCCTATTTTACATTTCCTTCTCCTGCCTCTTTCCCAGTGGGGATAGGTAGAGACTTGTAGCAGATTACTTGAGTCATAAAACCAGGCTACTTGCAGATGTGATAAACAAAACAAAAACAAAGCGCTCTTTACCAGAAGAAGTAGTGCATTATTTTGGCTCAGCTCTGCAGCTTCTGTATAGATTGGGCTCTTCAGAAGGAATTTTGGTGCTTTTTATCTAATAGCTGATTGAATCAGCTATTAGATAAAAGTGCCAAAAATCCACTAAAAAGAGCCACTAATGCCTATACAGATCCATAGGCCTGCTGCAGAGCCAGGCCTAACACACTGCCTATTCTGGGCTTGGAGCAGGAGCACACCAAGTTAAAGTAAAGCACATGCTTTTGTTTTTTGTTTGTTTGCTTGTTTTTTTTAATATTTACGATAGAATGGAAACTAGGTCAGCCATAGAAAACTAGGATTGGAAGGGAATTCAGGAGGTCTTGAGTTAGGCTCGGGAGCGACGAGAGACACACAGGTGAAAGCCCACTGAGCCCCTGCTCCCCCTGCTCCCCCCAGAAACACTCCAGCAGCTGCGGAGCCCCCCGCCTACCTCCCCAACACAGCCGGAGGTAAGCGGGGCCTGTGGATAGAGGGGGCTAACCCCTTAGTGAGTGGGAGGAGGCAGCTGAGTGGAGCTAGGCCGGGTCAAGCCCTGCCCAGGCCCCTTCTTGGCCCAGTCCCCCAGGGAGCCACACAAACAGGCGAGCTTCTCTGCCGGCGTGTGAGTTAGCATGGAGTTTGCATGGGAGGGTGCACAGGAGAGCCCAGGACCCTGCCTGCGCACCCCCCAGGGTAGACAGTCCCAGCCGTAGCCAGCCTCCCAGAGGCATGCCATGGATGGGCACGAGTCACACCCCAAGGGTCCCCTTGGGCTCCGTGGTCCTCCACTTTGGCACCTCAGAGATAGCCACCCAGACAGAGCCCTTGGTTCCGGCCTCCATGCAGACAGAGCTCCTGGCTCTCAGCTGCAGGGGCTGTCTGTCCCTTTTTCAGGCTCTGGGGCCTGGGAGCATGGTTACCTCCCCTTGTGGGGTCTGCTCCCTTTTGGGGTCTCTGGCGCACCAGCTGAAAGAGCTCCAGGCCACAGTCCAGACACTGAGTGCCATCAGGGACTGTGAGCAGGAGATAGACTCCTATTGCCAAGCCCTTCTCCCCCGGGAGGCAGAGGGTAGACCACAGTCTCCCTCCAGGCCAAAGGAGGACTCCGGGACCTCCTGCTCTATCCAGCCAGAGGCATGGACCAAGATGGTCAAGGGCCCTAAGGCCTGCCGCAGCAAGGCCCCTACCCCACCAGAGCTGAGCAACAGGTACACACCTCTAGCCGCTCCAGCAGAGCCTGCTGAGTTGCTGGCTCCCACAGGCAATATGGGCCCAACTTCAGCTACTGCCCCTGCTATCCCCAAGACAAAACGTAAGGTGTTTGTTGTGGGAGACTCCCGACTGAGGCAGCAATCTGCCACCCTGACCCCTTAGCCCGGGAAGTCTGCTGCTTCCTGGGGGCCAGACTGGCTGACTTGCTTCACCAGGCTTTAAACTAAGCCCACTGAGCAATTCTTGCAAAGCCAGCAGTTCAAGGCACTTAAGGGAACCCACTCCTGGTAAAATCTGTGGGCAAGGAAGGAGAACCCCAGGGTACACTTGCCTGCCTGTACACAAATGCCAAGAGCTTGGGGAATAAGCAGGAGGAGCTCATCCTCCTGCTTAATGCAAATAATTATGATGTCATAGGGATAATGGAGACCTGGTGGGACTCCACCCGTGACTGGACCATGGGTATAGATGACTATACCCAGTACAGGAGGGATCATGTAGATAAAAGGGGTGGGGGGTGTAGCTCTCTATGTTAAGGAAAACTACACATCCCTGCATGCCAATATTGGTGACCAGGGTGGATGACTGGAGACCCTCTGGGTTAAAATCCATGGGGAACATGGCACAGGGGACACAATGGTGGGAGTCTACTACAGACCTCCCATCCAACAGACCTCCCATCCAAAGTCCTGAGCTTAACTGGCTGAGGCAGCATGCTCCAGGACCATGGTTGTCATGGATGACTTCAATTACCTGGACATCTTGTGGGAGGATTGCTCAGCAAAATCTGAGTGGTCACAAATCTTCCTCTCATGCGTGGATGACCTCTACCTGACTCAAGAAGTCTATGGGCCAATGAGAGGCAAAGCACTGCTCAACCTGGTACTGGCTACTGGGGATGACCTAGTCGGTGACCTAGTGATTGATAGGAAGCTGGGTGACAATGACCACAAGCTGATCACCTTCACCATCCACCAAAAAGCTGGCAAGTCAGTCAGCAACACAGAAGTCCTTGACTTCAGGAAAGCCAATTTTGATGAGCTCAGAAGGCTTGTCAGTGAGGCCCTAAGGGACCATGACCACAGGGAGAAGGGAGTTCAAGAAGAGTGGTTTCTCCTCAAGGAAGTGATCCTCAATGCACAAACTAAGTCTATTCCATCGCGGAGGGAAGGCAGCAAGAGAGCACAGTAGCCCCCCCTGGCTCTCCAGGGACCTAGGAGACCTCCTAAGGCTAAAAAGAAAGGCCTACAAAGGATGGAGGATGGGAGTCACCTCCAAGGAGGATTATTCTGCACTGGTCCGGTCCTGTAGGGAGCATACCAGGAAA
>JAGPOW010002483.1:27501-37896 GCA_030014935.1 Caiman crocodilus | reverse complement strand
AAAGGCCTACAAAGGATGGAGGATGGGAGTCACCTCCAAGGAGGATTATTCTGCACTGGTCCGGTCCTGTAGGGAGCATACCAGGAAAGCCAAGGCTGCGACTGAACTCCAACTAGCTTTGAGCATCAAGGAAAACAAAAAGTCCTTTTTCAGATATGTGGGGAGCCCGAGGAAAAGCAGGGGTAACATTGGACCCCTGCTGAGCCAGGTGGGGCAACTGACACACAGGAAAAAGTCAACCTATTAAATAGGTACTTTGCGTCAGTCTTTCATCAGTCCCATGGGATGCTCGTGCCCGCTATGGGACAGGGAAGTCCGGGTGAGGGTGATCCCCTGCCCTCCATTAATGCTAACTTTGTGAAGGAACATCTTGAGAAGCGGGATACCTTCAAGTCAGCCGGCCCTGACAATCTTTACCTCGGGGTACTCAAGAAGCTGGTGAGCATCATAGCCCAGCCTCTAGCACGGATCTTCGAAAACTCTTGGTGCTCTGGTGAAGTGCCCGAAAACTGGAAGAAGGCCAATGTGGTGCCTATCTTCAAGAAAGGGAGGAAAGTGGATCCGGCTAATTATAGGCCCATTAGCCTGACTTCTATCCCAGGAAAGATCTTAGAAAAGTATTTTAAAGAGGCCATCCTTAATGGACTGGCCGATGCCAACACCTTAAGGAATAGCCAGCATGGATTTGTTGCGGGTAGGTCTTTCTTGACCAATCTCATTTCCTTCTACGACCAGATGACCTATCACCCGGACAAGGGAGGAGAGATTGATGTCATATATCTTGACTTCAGAAAAGCCTCTAATCTGGTTTCCCATGATCACCTATTGGAGAAACTGGCCAATTGTCGCCTTGGGTCCTCCACAATTCACTGGCTGGAAAATTGGCTCCGTGGTCAGGCCCAGAGGGTAATAATTGATGGAAGTCACTCATCATGGTGTTCTGTGACCAGTGGGGTCCCCCAAGGCTCTGTCCTTGGGATCATACTGTTCAACATCTTCATTAATGATGTGGACACTGGAATCAGAAGCAGACTGGCCAAGTTTGCCGATGACACCAAACTTTGGGGCAAAGCATCCACACCAGAAGACAAGCAGGTGATCCAGGCTGACCTGGACAGACTCAGCAAGTGAGTGGACAAGAATCTGATGGTGTTCAACGCTGATAAATGCAAGGTTCTCCACCTTGGGAAGAAAAACCTGCAGCATCCTTATAGGCTCGGCAGTGCTATGTTGGCTATCACTACGGAAGAAAGAAACTTGGGGGTCATCATTGAACATAAGATGGACGTGAGCCTGCAGTGCGATACTGTGGCTAGTAAAGCGACCAAAACACTGGCTTGCATCCATAGATGCTTCTCAAGCAAATCTCGGGAAGTCATTCTCCCCTTGTACTCAGCCTTAGTGAGGCCGCAGTTGGAGTACTGCTTTCAGTTGTGGGCTCCACAATTCAAAAAGGATGTGGAGAAGCTTGAGAGAGTCCAGAGAAGAGCCATGCACATGATCAGAGATCAGTAAAGCAGACCCTACAATGATAGGCTGAGAGCCCTGGGGCTCTCTAGCCTGGAAAAGCACAGGCTCAGGGTTGATCTGATGGCGACCTATAAGTTTATCAGGGGTGACCACCAATATCTGGGGGAACGTTTGTTCACCAGAGCGCTTCAAGGGATGATGACTAGGTCGAATGGTCATAAACTACTACAAGACCGTTTCAGGCTGGACATAAGAAAGAATTTCTTTACTGTCCGAGCCCCCAATGTCTGGAACAGCCTGCCATCAGAGGTGGTTCAAGCACCCACATTGAATGCCTTCAAGAGAAATTTGGACGCTTATCTTGCTGGGATTCTATGACCCCAGCTGACTTCCTGCCCTTTGGTCAGGAGGCTGGACTCAATCATCTTCTGAGGTCCCTTCCAGCCCTAATATCTATGAAATCTATGAAAAAAACCCTACTGAAAGCAGAACCACCCCCAAGTAGATCATCCCAGCCAGGACATGTTGGATGAGGCCTTAAGAGCCTCTAAGGATTCCACCATCTCTCTAGGAAACCTCTTCCAGTGCTTCAACATCTACCTAGTTAGAGAGTTATTACTAATATCCAACTAAAACTTCCCTTGCTGCAACTTAAGACCATTGTTCCTTGTTCTGTCATCTGCCACCACTGAGAACTGTCCAGCTCCATCCTGTATCAAACCTCTCTTCAGATAGTTAAACACCGCTATCAAATCCTCACTCATTCTTCTCTTCTGCAAACTAAATAATCCCAGTTCCCTCAGCCTCTCCTCAGAAGTCATGTATTTTAGTCCCCTAACCATTTTTGTTGCCCTCTGCTGGACCTTTGCCAACTTGCCCACGTCCTTTCAGTAGTGGGGAGCTCAAAACTGAACACAGTACTCTAGATGTGGTCTTACCAGTCCTGAATACAGGGGAATAATCACTTCCCTCAATCTACTGGCAACACTTTCCTACTAATGTAGCCCAGTAAGCTGTTATCTTTTTTTGGCAACACTGTTGACTCATATCTAGCTTATTTTCCACTGTGCCCCACAGGTCCTTTTCTGCAGAGTTGCTGGTTAGCCAGTTGGTCCCAAGCCTGTGGTGGTACATGAGATTCTTCTGTCCTAAGTGCAGAACTTTGCACTTGTCCTTGTTGAACCTCATAAGCTTTCTTTTGACCCAATCCTCCAATTTGTCTAGGTCACTTTGAATCTTAGCCCTACCCTCAAGTGTATCTACTACTACTCCCAGCTTAGTTTCATCTGTGAACTTGCTGAGGGCACAATCCATTGAATTTTACAAATTGTTAATTAAGATATTGAACAAACCTGGCCCCAGGACTGACTTCTGGGGCACTTCACTCCACTCCTGGCTAGACATTGAGTCATTGATTTTTCTAAATAGTTCCTAACCTATTCTTTTGCCACTGAGGGCTTCTCTCCTTCTCCTCTAACTGTGCTGCCAAGTGCAGTAGTTTGGGAACTGACCTTGCCTGTGAAGATGTAGCAAGGGCATTGAGTACATCACCTTTTCTGGATCATTTCACTACTTGCTTCTTCCATTCAATAAGGGACCCACATTTTCTCTGACCTTTCTCTTGTTGCTAATATACTTGTAGAAGCCCTTCTTGTTACCCTTCATATCCCTTGCTAACAGCAAGTCAAATTGTGCTTTGGCCTTCCTGACTTCCTCCTTGCTTGCCCGAGCAATATTCTTATACTCCTCCCAAGTCGCTTGTCCAAACTTCCATTTCCTGTAAGCTTCCTTTCTATGTTTAAGCTCACCAGAGAGTTCCTCCCTAAGCCAAGTAGATCATTTGCCACATTTGCTTTTCATCCTGCATGGTTTGTTCCTGCGTCCTCTGTAAGTTTCTTTGAATACAACCAGCTCTCCTGGACTCCTTTCCCCCTCAGGCTGGCCTGTAGTCACCATTTGTACTCCCTCCTTTCTTGTTTTAGTGCTTTACAGAAGGCAAGTTATACATTACAGTGCAAATGCAAGTAGTTTTCAGTAAAGCAAAAGAAGGGGCCAATCTGTGATACAGTTATTTCTATTTGTTCTCCTTAAAAACACTGGGTCAAATTCTGCAGGGTTCTTTTATTCCATTTTCACTTGAGCAGTACTTCAGTTCTCAGTTCATTTACTTAGTTCCTTCAAATGCTTACAGATGTACTTAACATTGTGAATGTGACTAACCCCATTGACTTGTATCAAAGTCGATAGAATTAGATTGGGACCTTAATTGCCTTTCCTCAATTTCTTTTAAATCATAATTTTAAATAATTAATATCTTTAGCTGAGTTGGGATGGGGTGGGAAATAATTGGTTAAAAACTAGTATATAGTATAGACCTAGATGGAAATTCAGAAATTGCATAATTCTTAAAGAAAAAAAGTTGAAGAATATTGTCAATGAACATAATCCTTCCTCTATTGATACAGGTGATAATGGATGGCCAGCAGCTTTCAGAAGTTACTAATATTTGGTAGGATAGGAATCTTAATTGGTAGCGATTCTCTTATTTCAGAACATTTTGTACAAAATTAAACCTCTGAACAACTATCATAGAAAAGTAGGCCTTGAAGGGACCTCTGCAGTTCATCCAGTCCAGCATTTCTCAACCTGTGGGTTGTGACCCAAAAGTGGGTTGCAGGAACATTGTAAAGGGTTGTGGGTGTTGCAGCGCGGGTGGCTCCCGGTGGCAGTGGAGGCCCGGCTCGTGGAGTGCACACCAGGCGGAGCGCTGCACTGGGTGGCAGCACCAACCCAGGTGTGCCCGGATCCGGGGCAGAGAGGTACGCGCGTGGGATTGAGTGAGACACTCCGGAGACTGAGACAATGATTTGAAGGAATAAAACTTTACTTACGAGGCCTGGAGAGAGAACTTATATACAAGGGAGGTCGGCCCCAACAGCAGTGGATTTCAAATACAGCTAATTTCAAGTCAGGTGCAGTTGTATTATTCAGTACGGCAGCTACAGCCAGGTCTTGGCATACTGCAGCGCCTTGGTGGCCTGTGGGACTCCCCTGACAATCATCAAGGGCCTCCATGAGTGAGGCCAGACAGTTTGTCTGATCTTATCCTTTCCTCAAGGGGATCGTGTGAATCTAAGACGCCTTCTGCTCTCTTCACAGCTCACAGGAAATTCACTCCTCTCCTTACACCCAATCGCCCACACGCCCACACCACACTCCAGTGTTGGGGGTCTTTTATATTCCACAAACCGCCAATCAGGAGCCTTCCCTTAGAGAATCTTCTGGAAGGGCCCCGAAGCTTCTTAGGGTGACATAATGTTTAACTCTAAACCACAGGTCTCCTGCAACTGCAGTACCTCTTACAATTACATCACTTGCGTTTAACTCTTTCATAACATTACAAAGGCAATAAGGTTTAGATAACAAAACAAAAGGAACAAGCGCAAGAGCAATAAGCTGGCAGGAGGCACTAATATTAATCTGCCACAGTGGGGAGGTCCTAGGGAATTGCATGGTTTTCCTGTGCAGGCTACAATGCTGGCAGCCTGCATGGAGTTGGCACACAGCCGAAGGTATGGTTAGCACGCAGCATTGTGAGAGATGCCCAAGGAGCTGGAGAGGGAGGGAAGGGGCTAGAAGTGGAGGGTGGGGAGAGAGAGAGGGAGACTGTGTGGGTCAGGGGCAAGGGGTTGCGAGTTGCAAGTCGTGGCTAGCTGATAATTATGCTAATGGGTCCTAGTGTGAAAGAGGTTGAGAACCAACCCTCTGCTCAAGGCATGATCAAACTAAAACATCTTAGACAAGTTTGTCTAATCTGGTCTCAAAGCTTTGGGAACATCCCCCATACCTAATGATCAGAGATAATGCCTAAAATATCAAAAAACAACCTTTGACTTGTAGGAGAATGAGGGTATAGTCAATAGTTTGCCACAGTAAGGGCAGGAAGTAGTTTATTAAAATATGTTCAAAAGATCTAGGGAAGAGGACCATGCCCTGCTACAGAGGCTCTTCCCCCATTCTCCCCTCACTCCATTCATGCCAATCTGACTTGGGGGGGCGGGGGTTGGAAACTCCTTCCTGATTCCAAATATAGTGATTATTCTGAGATGGGGAAGCAAGTCCTTTTAGTCAGGAGCCTCGGGTTTTTTAAATCCTAGCAGAAGCATCAGTACACCTCTCAAAATTCCTAACCTTAGCTATGGCCAACACCCACTGCTCATGAGGAACATGACAAAATACCCCTGACATCCACAGTAATAGGAGGGGAAACAAATCCTTCCTGGTGCTTTGTGGCAATAAGCAAAACTCAGAAACAAAGCCCAGGATGTCAAACACACTCTGTACTGTACTGCAACCTTTGCTAATACATCAGTGTTAATAAGTTCCAGTCAATTTCAGAAAGAGATGTAATGCCTTATGAAAGCACTGTAAACATTTTAAAGCATAGTAAAGATATATGGCAACTGACAAAATAAATCTACTGGTTTTCATCAAAGGATTCCCCTTTTGTTGCTTTGAATGTATTCAGCAACAACATTTACATATCTATCTGTTAACATAGATATATGGGCACTCTGCCCCCACAATTCTTGTTTCAGATAAAATTTCTCTGAAAATCTCCTGTCGAAGAAGAATAAAATTAGGGGGGAAAAGACAAGATTTCTTTTTTTTCTTTTCTTTTAGATCCCCTTTTTAAATGATCATATATGTTTGAAACCAAGGTTTGTTTTTTTCCCTTTAATTCTAGACTTCTATCTTGACAATGCCTCTTTAACTAAAATGATAAAAGATCCATTTAACCTCTATCAAATAGTCCTCTTAGTCTACTTTATCAAATGAGATATTAAGATATCTATGAAGCAGCAAGCTTGGTCTGTGAATAAAGCACTGAGTAAATCCTTGTTATCTAAGCTGTCTGCAAGCCTTTTTCTCTGACAGCTGTTCTACTCTGATACTCATTGGAGAGGCAAAGTGTATGGGAAAAGTATGAATGAGTGTAATCTGAGAGGAGCAGGCTGGTGAAGTGTAAAACTCAGAAATTCCAAAGTTGGTATTTGTATTACAAGAAAAAAAATTAAAGGAAAAACTAAAAATCCCATATGTGAGTACTATTTTGCCCCTTCTGTCCTTAGTCATACCCACACTGTTAAAAGTCCTTAACGCTAGAAAACCTACAAAAGGTAGGTATTTGTCCATTTATGCCCTCAACAGAATTTTTTAGAAGTCCATAGCTAAGAGATTTTGGAGGAATGGTACAAAAGGACACATTCAATTTTTATGGTCATATTTTAAAAGATATATGTTGTACCTCTAATTTTTCCTTCCTTCCTTCCTTTGTTACCCTAGTTTATTGTTCCAGGAATTGGCCAGAATTTCATTTCATGTCATAATTATATGCTGGAGAAATATATCTTGGAATACATTGCCTCTGAAAAGGACTTGAGGTTATGGTAGATAATCCATTGAACAGGACAAGCCAAGTCCCGCCTTCTGGGTCACAGAAGTAGCTTCTGCCCAGTGCTGGTCCAGCCAGACTGAAGCCCCATGCTCAGCTGTGGGCACAGAAATCATGAGGGGCATGTGTTTCCCCCTATACCCTGCTGAGCACCACAAAGCAGTGGGGGATGATGGGGGTGGGTGCAGCTGCAGCTGGACCTGCATCCTGGTGAGTAAAGAAGGCAGGGGGAGTTTTGATTTTCCATGATAAAAAACAAAATAAAACAAAATCAAATGTCAATATGTATAGGCATTTAGAATTTATTTAAAAATAATTATTGAGGACTGGTAGGCTTCCAAATTTCTTTAAAATTGCAAATATATTAATAAAACATGTTCAACTGATACATATATAGATTTTGATTAGTCCTTTGAATGAATGGCGATCCTTGGTTCTCTGGGACACAAACAGGAAAAGGATAGTAAAGAAAAAAGTCATTTTGGACAAAACAGTTCTGTACAGACAATGAGGAGACTTTAGGATGTGCTGCTGTAGCAACAATAGAAGAAATTATCATGGATAGGTTAAAAAAATAAGTTGCAGGTTTTTGATATGGTAAACTATTTTCTTTTCAGAGGAAAAGGACAAATGATTAATATTGGATACATTGCCCACTATCTAGTTGTATAGCCCTTGAAACTTGCTTCTAACAAATAGCTTGCAAAACAATATACAGAGATGATTAATCAGTCATTCCAATGCTTTTTTTGGCTCCAAGAATCATGGATATGTTTAAAAACAAACAAAATCTGTTCATAAAGTTTGCTAGTCAAATCTTTGATGTGAAAGGATTGAATCATAAAAGAGAATATCTCCTATTTTTAATTTTCTTCAATAAATACAATTCAATTTCAATAATACCAAAAAACCCCAGATGTGCAAAGACAGTTTAAATAGTAATTTTATTAGTTTTTATGCCTGCCTTCATAATCGTAATAGATACAACTCCTCTTAGTGCATTAGAGACTTTTCAGTCAAAGCCTATAATGAATTGTGCTATTCCAAGACCTTAACTTTGTAAAAGTGAAAGCAATATTTTTGTTTCTGAAGAAGTTTCAAAACTGGCTGCTGGCTGCCTCCTCCTCTTAAAAAAAAAAAAAAAAAAAAAAAAAAAAAGGCAGATTAGATTCATATTGGTGAAATTAATCATTTTTTTTTTAAATCTGAGGGTAAGGAATAAAAAAGTGATCACCTTTTAAAGAATAAAATATTTCCTTCCATCCTCTACTCCCAAATTAGTGATTAGGTATCTTGACAAATTATTAAAGGAAGTTGGGTATTCCTACAGATACCCAAATATTCTTTCACCTGGATAGATCACTATGTCTAGTGCGTATATGCATGTCTATATATGTATGTGTTAGGGCTGTGCAACATTTTGGCAGGTGTTTTGTTTCAAAGCTGTGTTGATGCTTTTTGAGCCTGAAACAGCGAAATCTAAACAAAACAAAAGATTTCAAAACAGCTTTGAAATGAAATGAGGGCACTCAAAACATTTTGAGTTTCAAATCCAAGCTTGCTGCAGCATGGGCCTCTGGATCTATGCAGGCCTCTGGATCTGCATGCGCAATGACAGCATGCTACTGCTGCTGGCTGGGGCCAGCATCAGGACCAGGCTTCCCAGCGCTCTGCATAGGCTGCGCCCAGCACCAATCTCAGCTGGCAGCGGCAGTTTGCTCTCATCTAACCAGTATGCAGATCTGGGGCCTACACCCCTTAGGAGGAATCTGGCAAAGCTGGCAGCCCTCCCAGGGTATGTGAGCCCTCAGATCTGTGTGCAGGATAAAAGCAGGGTGCTGCTGCTGGCAGGTAATGAGTTTTGCTTGTCAGCATTTTGAGGTGCAGTTTTCCAGATATGCCTAAACCTATCTCCTTGAAACTTGGCAGGCTTCATGCCCCCAGAATAGGATACCATCCCTGCAGTTTTCATCCAAATCAGGCAAGAAATGGTAAAGTTATAGGCATAACCCAGAGTGCCTCAAGTCATCCACCGTGGGTGCCAATGTTGGCTTGCAGGGATTCACATCTTTCCTTGACATAGAGAGCTACACCGCCGCCCCTTTTGTTCACTCAGTCCCTCCTGTAAAGAGTATAGCTGTCAATACCTGTGGTCCAGTCATAGGTGGAGTCCCACCAGGTCTCCATTATCCCTATGATACCATAGTTATTTGTGTTTAACAGGAGGTTCCTCATGTTTATTCCCCACGTTCATGGCATTTTTGTATAGGCACACAGGTGTGCCCTTGGGGGCCCTTGCCTTGCCTATAGATCATTCCAAGGCTGGTGCAGGGGTGGGATCACTTAGTTTCCTTGGCCTGTTGGCTTTGCAGGGGTTGCTCAGCAGGCCAGCAGTGGCAGTAGTCCACTCATCCCCTGGCAGGCTTAATTTAAAGCTTGGTGGAGCAGGTCAGCCAGTTTGGCTGAGAAGACACTTCTACCCAGTGAAGAGAGTGGAGGCTGTCCCTTCCCAGCTGCTCACTGTCTCTCTCACCAAAGAGTGGACTGTAGTTATGGAAGCCAAAGCCTTCCCGATGATACCAGTGCTACAGTCTTTGGTTCACTGCCTGGATCCTCCTCTCCCTCCTCAGCCCGAGACAGGAAGGATCAAAGAAAACACCACCTGGGCCCCAAGGCCCTTTAGCCCCACTCCCAAATCCCAGTAGGACTTCGTGACCTGGCTGGGAGTGCTCCAAGCCATGCCATTGGTGCCCATGTGGATAAGGAGTATAGGATAGTGGTCAGTGGACTGATGGAGCTTAGGGATCTTCTCTGAAATGTTTTGGATTCTGGCTTCCAGGAAGCACCAAACTTCCCAGGCTAAGGGGTCAGGGCAGCAGATTACCCCTTCAGTCCCCCTTAGGATGGAGTCTTCCACGACAAACACTTTGAGTTTTGTCTTGGGGAGAGTGGGGGTGGAATCAAATCATAGAAGTAGGGTCAGAAGGGACCTCGTAGATCTTAAGGTCTGACCCCCTGCCTTGGCAGGAGGGAAACTGGGCTCAAGTCACCCCAGCCAGGTAGGCATCAAGCTGTTTCTTAAAGACCCCCAGGGTAGGAGACAGCACCACTTCCCTTGGAAGTTGGTTCCAGATCCTAGCCACCCTGACTGTGAAGTAGTTCCTATGGATGTCTAATCTAAACCTACTTTCCAACAACTTGTGGCCATTACTCCTTGTTTCCCCTAGTGCCCCCTCCCCCTGGGATAATAAGGTCTCCTCCAAACACTTCTGGTCCCCCCTAGTGAGTTTATAGACGGTCACAAGGTCCCCCCTCAGCCTTCTCTTGTGAAGGCTGAACAAGTTCAGGTCTTGTAGCCTCTCATTGTAGGATCTGCCCTGCTGTCCCCGGATCATGCGGGTGGCCCTCCTCTGGACCCTCTCAATGTTGTCCACATCCCTCTTGAAGTGGGGTGCCCAGAACTGGACACA